>JAPDHQ010002495.1:0-10184 GCA_026184515.1 Peronosclerospora sorghi
ACACTCGGTGGATCGGGATCGCAGATTGGATCGAACCGGTCTTGAATATAGAAGACCGATCTGGGTAGGTATCTCTGGGGCGGAACTCTTCACCCCATACACAAACAGACCAAAAACACTTCCAAGAGATAACTTCCAATAGGTCGATCGTCCAAACGATCAAGACCTGAACAATACGTAATAATAGAGGGTAGACCGACCGTTCCGGTCTAGCCCCCTACCAATACGAAATAAGACCAAAACCGGTCTAGTTTCCAACCAATATTAAAACAAGCCAATATGTACGCGTAAATACCCAATATGCTCGTGAAACTCCACAAACGATATCTCCACGCCAATACCAATCCAGTGAATTGCACGTTCCAAACGTACTTAAGTTGAGGTGTTGAGATCGCCAAATAGTACTCCCGTCGAGGGACTTCCGGTGGACCAAAGTGCGCGTGCGGCGCTTCCAGACCGGGTATAATGGGCGAGAGGGGATAGTTTGACCCTCTGCCCCCAAACACTCCGCGGCGGGCGGAGGCGACTAGTGTACGAAAAGGGAAGAACGGCGACCCCTAGCTGTGGTGTGAACCAAGACCAGAAGAGGTTTCAGACACTTATCCGAAAGCTAAAAAAATTCCTTACTTACAGGTATAACCTCTGTCCTAAAAGGTAAAACCAAAACTAAAATACTACTACCCTATAGTCCCTAAATGTACCCCCACAAAAATATGTAAAATACCCAAAGTCAGGTGACTCACCAAAACTTGCGTTCTTGACACTTCTTGAGTCTGATAGGCTGAAAAGCCCCCCTTGTTTAAAACAATCCGAAATTAGACCAAATGCCTTGACAAACCTTGACCAGAAGTGTGCCAAATTTTGGGCACGCTTCTCCACAGCCGCCCCTGAGTCAGACCGTGTCGCACTACGACAACGGTCTGACCTCGTCCATCAAATTCAGTTGAACCTTGGTCATACAGACTTTTCCGACATGGAGCAACCATCTTCTTCATCCGTTCCAGGTACTTGCACTGCTGGACTTGACCTTCTTGTATTTCCTTAACGACCGTTCTTGTAGGCACCTCGCATACCACGTCATCGCATGTCACTTCGCCCGTCCGGTCGGTCCGGTCTGGCAGCTCCCATCGTTCTACTGGACCTCAGACATCGGCAGGGCATCAGACCGGGACCGACGCGCAGTTGCAAGACGCAATTGAAAAGATCGCACGTCTCCAGGAGCAGATTGCTCAACAGGCGACACAGCGTAAGCATGCATGTCCGGTCTTCACCTTGGACCTGTTATAGCCTTCGTTTGTCTTCAGCCCATATACCTCCTGGCATCAGCAAGGCGATCAATGCCCTGCTTGCCGCCGATCGGCAGTCGAACACGCATGACCTCCAGCTGCGTCAGATTTTGACCGGACTAATAAACGCGCGCAATAGGTTGACCCGCTTGGAGGCTCATCAGCTTCATCTTCGGGAGCAGCTTGTGCTGGTCCAACAGCAGCAAGCAGAAGACCTGATTGACCAGACCACGCTGAGCATTCAAAGCGACGACCTCGAGAGGCGTCTCACTGAGCTCCGAATTTCGATTCAAGACCAGACCGAGGAGGTCCAGTCTTGTGAACGCAAGTCGAACGATTGGACGCAGGCAGCGAACGGTCGTCGGGAGGTATTAAAAGAATGTCATCAGCGCTTGGTTGACCTGTTGCGTCCTCGTCGGCATCCGGTTGCTGCCTCCAGCGTAGACCGGTCTGCGTCGGCCGCCTTGGTGGACCTACACCGGGACCAAGACCAAGGCCGTTCATTGGCCGAAATTACCCAGCCCAAAATTCGTCAAAAGTCTAAGAAGCGCGGACGCGCCGCGTCCCTCGAGAGCGCGGGGCACAGCGCGCGACCCTGAACTCGAAGGGAAGCTTGCGGTGCCCTCCTCGTAAGCGAGCCAAGATACAGGCGCCCCTCGTGAGCCCAAGCTTGGACGAGGATGACGACAGTAACATCTCCAAAAATCAAGCGCCCTCGACCGCCGGTGCTGGCCGTGCCAAGTATTCAGAGGTCTCGTCCTGGGATGACTCCGGCGAAGACTCCGGTGATTCGGAGTTTGCTGTCCCCATCCCAACCAAGTCGCGAACAAGTCCACACATGAAAGTTCTGTTCAGTTGCATCGACTTCGGAGCAGACCAAGAAGACCGGACCGCATGGTGGCGTTCCACCACCTCATGCGTCGACAAAGTCAACACCTACGGTCTTGTCTGGGACGTCCAATCTCCACAAAGATGCTTTGTTGGCCAACGTGGCAATCGACAGTTCTTCCCTTCCGCCACGAACGCGTGAGGATACTTTGCCGTGGTCGCCAGGGAAGATCGGTTGTTTACGCCGGTCCACCCTGACCAAGCAGCTCCTGGCCCGGTCTTTCTCTCGTCCAGACCATTGGCTTTTCCCGCCGGAGAAGAAAGTTCCTGCCTGTACGCTGACGAGCTGTGGAAGATTTTCGAGCATCCCAAGCTGGGGTTCATCTTCCACTCGACTCCGTGGTCCAATGCTTTCATGAGTCGGGTGAAATATTTTAACAAGACTCACTCTCAAGCCATATGGGAGGCATCCCACTTTCTGGTGCTTCCCCCGGAACGAGTTCGGCAAGACCCTGGCTTGGCGACCATCCAAAACAAGCGCAAGCGGCGTCGGATCAGAGCGGGTGAGGCCTGGCAGTCCCTGTGCCAATATGTTTTGGACGGGATGCTGGCCCACGAGTGCGACGTCGATGTGTTCTTATATCCAGTTGTACTTCATATTCCGCGGCGTCGCGTCGAGAGGACCCGGCTGCTGGCTGACGGTGGCACATGGTACCCCGGTCTTGGGTGCAATACACCGGTCTTGGACCTCAAGCATGCTTTGGTCCAACTAGACCAACAAGAACATTGGCGTAGTACCAGGACCAAGTTGAAAAGCATCCGTCGTTGACCGTCGGCCGTCTGTGGGGTGATGGCGAGTGAGGTCGTAAGTAGTCGACCAGATAACACTTAATATATATCATCGTTCTTTTTCACATGTTCGGGCATCAAATCACTTGAGCTAATTCCACCACTTTCTCCAGAGTTGCACTAGACACATTATCACCAACCGTTCCACTTACATCGCGAAAAAACAATCCACGTTCGTCACTCCACTATTCCAATTCGTCACATATTCACAATACATAATACACAAGACACAAGACCTTCCACCTCTTCACATCGGTCGGGAAGACCGATGCTACTGCATGTCTTGGTCTTGGTCTTCATGGGTCTGCATCACTGCGAAACGGTTCCGACTGACTCGGTTCCGTTCAAATTCTCGTAGTAGTGCTCCACAGTTCAGGTCGGACTCATCGATCTAAGTTGTTTCATCATGGTCCTTCCATCGGACCATATATTCTCGGTGGGTACGGCCGAACCTGGTCTTCTTGACCGATCGGACATCTAAGACCTTTTCCAATTCAAATTCGTCCTTCTCCAGCGGTCGTTCCCAACTGTCCTCCGGCAGTAATGCTTCATCGAAATCAAACCGTTCTGCCTCGTCTACTAGACAGGGCATTTTGGGACGATCAGGAAATTCTCGTACCAGTTTTAACTTGAACACATGTACGATCGGGAAGACCTTGTAGTACGTGCCGGTTGTTACTAGACGGGCAGCGTGTTCACCAATCAGCTCGGCAACACGGAAAGGACCGTGCCACATGTGAGCCAGCTTCTTCTCATAGCCCTCCTTCACTTGGTCTAGGTACAACCATACCCTCGCCCCTGGTTCTATACCGTGGGGTTGGACCTGGTCGTTGTTCCGGTCTGCCCGGTCTTGTGTAGCTTGACGTAACTTTTCGTTGACAATTTCTCTTGCATGCTGGTAATGTTTCTGGACCTGCATGCGCCAACGTCGAGCATCACGATCGCGGGTCCGAGTGCAGCCAATAGGTATCGCGGCTTCAAGAGTGGACAGGGGGTCCCATCCATACGCAAGATAAAAAGGCGTTTCTCCTCGGACCCGATCGGTCGACGAGTTGAGTGCAAACACCAGCCTTTCTGCGTATCCGTCCCAATCGCGCTGGTCTGGATCGGCAACGTACATCTTGATTGCTCTTGTAATAGTTTGTACCATACGTTCTGCCGATCCATTCGATTGCGGACGATATGCCATCGTCGCGCTCTGTTTCTGTCCCAGCATATTGTTAAACGACCGGAACACCTCGGCCATGAAACCGGGTTCTCGGTCGTGTCTGATGACCTCGCTGGCGCCGAACCTTCGGAACACGCATTCTTCGTAACTTTTGGCGATCTGCTCGGCAGACCGGGACGCACTTGCCTTCGCAATAACTAGACCGGTGAACAGGTCTACCCAGATCAACAACTCAGTATTGCCATATGTCGATTTAGGCAGCGACGGTATATGGTCCATCGCTATGACCTGGAAATGGGTAGGTAGCTTCGATATTTCCGGGCGATCGCCCCTTGATTACCGGTCTACCCTTTCCGGTCTCGCAATCCGTAGAAAAACCCACATATTTCTGTGCACTTCGGAAAAGACCTCTCCAGTGAAAGTGGGACCTGATCTTGTGATACGTTCTGCCTATGCTCTGATGTCCCCCTTCTAGACTCACATGGTAGTGACGGAGGACATCCGGCTGCAGCAACTCAGGTATCACCAATTTCGCCAATCGGTCCCGGTCTCACTGTCTTGGTCGGCATCGCGGCAGTAGAAGCAAATCTCATTGCAGAATATTCAACATTATAGCCTGAAACCAATTCAGCTTCAGCTATAGTAAACCATCCTCATCCACTTCGTAACTGCCTGCGATCTTGGCACATTCTTTCGCTTGACCATTCGTCAACTTAGACAATTCACCGCGCAGGTAGGTCTTCAAATTCACAATCCATTCTTCTTCGTCCTGCGCCTTGAGGATCCGTTCTGCCCTTAGTCCTTGCACAACAGATTCACTCAACCGTTCCTTTGGTAACGGTTGGTGGGACTTCCGAGCTTTCGGTCTAGTCGCGACCATCACATGCACCTGGTCCGGAGCGTTCTTGGGTCCGATCACCTCGGGGAGACTGTTTATATTCATCAATTCATCAAGAACGGCCTCCTCGGTGATCGTAGCCCCGGTCTGGTCTCGCATGGCTTTGGTCGCGAGGTAGTCGGCGCTTCTGTTGCAGTCCCGTTTCACGTGCAACAGCTCGTGGTTGGGATGGTCTTTCAATGCCTTCATTACCCGATCATTTAACGACCTCAGCCGTGGAGCCTTGCAGTCGATCTCTCCGGTGATCTGCCTGATCACTAGGTTGGAGTCACCACATATGATGACTCGCCCCTTCTCATGCGACGACAGCAGGTCCAGACATAGAAGTAGACCTCGGTACTCCGCCTCGTTAACAGTAATATCCGGCGTGAAATCGGCAGCGGCTGCAACTATAGACCATTGTGGCAACTTCCACAATATGGCACTATAGGCGCCGACCTTCTTCTTCACGCTTGCTGATCCGTCAAAACTTAAGACCAAGAGCTCTTCATCATGGTAGACGGTCGGTGGCGGTCTCGAAACTGACTGCCGTGGTTGCTTCCTCGGGGCAATCGCTATCAATGCCTCGTCCACTTCATACCGAGGGGTGATACTGGCAGCTAATGTGCCCAATATCTCTTCCTCGCCCCTTGTGCACTTAACGACCTCGAGGGTCCACTGCGACAAGACCGCCGACCATCTGCCTAGACGTCCGTCCATCCCATTGGTTGATAATAGCCAGGCCAAAGTAGACCGCCTTGACAGGACCTTTATAGGTAGACCGACCAGCAGGTTGTAACACACATCCAGAATTCGTAGCAACGCCAGAACTTGTTTCTCGACAATTCCATAGTTCACTTCATTTGGCTTCAGCGTTCTGCTTGTGAACGTGACCGGATGGTACACACCATCATGATCTTGTACTAGAGTGGCCGAAATGGCGCACTGACTAGCATATACAATAATGGTCGGGACCTTTTCGGGATCGAAATGCTTCAAAATCGGTGCCGTCACAATCTTAGCCTTCAACATACCAAAAGCAAACTTTGCACGCTTCATATGGTCTTCGGCCTCCACTTGCGGACAATCTGCAGCAAGACCAGAGTCGGCGCCCCCATGTAAAGTTGCCCGGTCTTCTTCGCGCAACATATGGTAGTCCACATCCCGGAGCTCATACAACACAGCCGCGTAGATAGCAAAATCTTCGATGAAGCGGCTGTAGTAGTTTAAACTTCCTAGGAAGGACTGCATTGCCTTCATAGACTTGGGAAACGGGGGGTTGCTTAACGAATCCAGGTCCTTAGGATTAGCCTCTAGACCATTGTTCGAGACCATATGACCTAAATAGGCGACCTTGGACATACCCCAAAAACTTTTTATGGCGCTGATAGATAGGTTCCAGCGGTGCATGTCTCCAAAAATCGTTCAACCTTCTCGCACAGATCGTTCCATGACGAGGCAGGTATCAGAATGTCGTCGATGTACTACCGCCTCCCTAGAACGGACGGTCTTCTTTACCGATCGGGTTCACCCTCTGTAAACACATCATAACTTTCTGCAGGGTCCCGATCGGTCTTGATTTTGAAGTGTCCGTACCGTGCGTTGTCTATCAACCTTTGATAGATCTGGGGTGCGTTCTTCAGACCGAACGACATACAGTTCCACTCGAAAAGACCAAACGGTGTCACAAATGCGGAAATCTCACGGGCTCGATCAGTCATCGAGACCACCCAAAATCCACTTGCCATGTCCAGCGAATAATACCACAAGGTCTTGTCCAGGTCTTCCAACAAATCATTAATGAGCGGCGTCGGGTACACCATAAGTTAAGTTAACCGATTTACCAGCCGATAGTCGATGCACAACCTAATGTCGACGCCGTTCTTCTTGATAACAATTACGATCGGCGAGGCCCATGGCGAGGTCGACGGTCTAATAATCTTGGTAGCCAACAGTCCTTTGATAAGATCAGAAAGCTTTTCCCGGTACTGTGGCGACACGCGTCGACATCGCTGAGCAATCGGCTTGGCATCTCCAACGTCAATATCTCAAATCGCACCACGGGCTGCAGGTGGTAAAGCATTGCCCTTTCCGATCAGCAGATGTCTTTTCTTCCATATGATATTCTTCAACTGCTCGATCTGGTCTGGACTGTTAAGGTCTTGATCACCCACTTGTAAATCATCCGTTGTAACTTCGGGAAAGTCGGCAGACACTTCAGGGGGGACTGCCGTTTGGCTTTCCAGCTCCTGAATGTACTGTTCCCCGCCTTCATGTATACAGACTTGTTCATCTTCTGGGGTGATATCACCTAGACCATCTGGACCGGCTGAACGCCCCTGGTCTTGATCGACGGGCTGTTCTTCACTGATATCGGTCTGATTAGGAATACCGTCATGGTCCGACCTAGCAACTTCATGTTCCCCTTCTTCCGTTTCTTGCTCCGCTGTCGCCTGGTCTTGTGCTGACACCACGTTGACGAGCCTCGGCTCATCTACTTGATGGTCCACCGTTCCTGGTGACTGCGGCGCCTTTCTTCGGACCAACATCTTTTTTGGGGTGACATAACTTGGTCTTTCCACTAAAGGTGAGGTATCCTCTTCCACCGACCCATCATCGCTGATAAGATCGGTGGTCGATTGGTACGCCAGGTTTTGCCACTCGACATACCACCTCGACCCAGTCGAGACGAGCCCCATCTTCCTTGGCACCTTCCTTCTGCTAACCACATGCCGACAATAGTGTTATTGTCCAGTGTCATCGGCTTGTCACCGATATTGGTAACACGGACAAAATAACGTCGACCAGCACTATTTACAAAGGTCGAGACCCACCGATCGCCCCTGGTCAACCACAACTTCCTCGAACGAAAACCTTTCTCAACCGGGGTATCGGCAGACCGACCAACTGGGATAGTGAGGTCTTGGTCCCACCGGACCAGATCGGTATACGAACCATACAGAGGTCTTCGACCAGCCAACTGGACCTGGACCTCATCCGGGAGCGTAAGCACTCCATGTGACAGGTATAGGCGAATACCAGCTGGGACCATGAAATCCATTCCTAGTAAAGCGTCTTGACCAGCCAACTTGCCAACCCAAGCGCTGAAAAAGTAGACCAGCGATACCGGCAAAGTAATTTTCACACACGTTCTTCCTTCGGTCATATAAGAGTTTTCGCCGATCCCGACGCATTCTTGTCTCTGGGTATCGTCTATACGACATCCGACCTTACGAGCAAAGGCGGAGTCGATTATCGATACTTCAGCTCCAGAGTCGAACAAAATCGTCGCTTTCTGGTTATTAATCTTGCCACAGGCTTTCGCCTGCTTGAACCATTTATCAGGCGCGTTATACTTCCAGTATCCGCGGGATTCTCCAGGAAGCAAGTCCAACTGCATAACCTCCTTAGTCCGGGAGTACTCAACGGTCTTCAGACTGTAGACCGGATGGTCTCGGTCGACGCAATTTGGAATAGAACGTGTATTGTCGGTCTTAACCTCCTTGCCGACATATGCATAGATGTGAACCGTAGAACGCTCGGCTCGATCCAGATTCCAACCTGGCGAGCGTTCTAGTTTAACATATTTTCTGCGTCCGGCGGCAGCATCCCCGCGTGCTTGTCCGGCACGTACCACTTGTGCATCATGTTAAAAAATTCTTCAATCTTGCAGTGGCCGGCCTCGTGGGTCTCTCCACATGACTTGCATACGAAGAGGCAGTGGTCCGTCGGGTGGCCGCGTCTCTCGCACTTCTTGCACACCATCTTCTTCCAGCAGTTTGGACCATCATGTTTGCTCGACCCACAGTGGGAGCACTTCTGACGAGGTCGGTCTGGATCGGACTTGCTTCCGTTCCTTCCCTTCCGGTCCACCTGGTCGGACTTCGACTTGGTCTTCGGGGCAGGTACCGCAACATAGACGTAACGATACTGGTCTTCATCCGATGACTCCTGGCTGGATGGACTTCCACTTTCCCCTTCTGACCCCGTGCTGTCATCAGCTACAATTGCCTTGACCGCTCGGGTCGGTATGGTCCAAGGTCTCTCTACCGGATCGGTCTGGGTCTTGGAACGATAGCGACCTGATCCACCAGCGGTCTTCGCTCTCATACTACGCGACTGTTGTAACGTCCGCAGGGTCTGTTTGACTTCGCCCGCATCCTTAAGACGCAGTAGAGTAAGCTGGTCCGCCAGTTCTTGATCGTCAAGGTTACTAATATAGTGACCCACATGTTCTAAGGTGGCACCGTTCAGCGGGTTATTCTCTTTGATTGTTATGCCGGCGCGAAGTGCAGCCACTTTCAACGGATGCAAATACTCGATCGGTGTTTCGTCGGCCCGCTTCTGCATATGGTGGTACTTACAGGCGCTTGAAAATCCGGATTTACATTATTGACCTTCAAACTCCGCACATAACAGGTCCCAGTCAGACCGGACGCCCCGACCCAACTGTTGAATCCAGTTCGCAGCCGGTCCTTTTAACAAATCCCGGAAGATTAAACAACGTTCGCCTTTTGGGGTCTGGTCTCGCAGAAACGCAGACTTGACCCGACTGAACCAAGACCGGGCCTGGTCTTAATCAGCATCCTTGCCGGTGAAGTCCTTGAGGTCGGTCGTCGCGGCCATACGGATGCGCGGAATCGCAGCAGATCCAAAGTCGTAGGCAGTAGTGGAGGCTAGGTTAGCCTTGCGCACCTTGCCTGCGCCTGTACCATCTGACCCACAATGGTCGTCAAGACCGCCGACCAACTCCATATCACATTCACTTGTCTTGCTTGGTCTACGCGGTCTTACCGGTTGCGGCTTGCGCCTTCCCTTGCCGGTTGGTTTATCACTTCTAATAGGCTTATCCATAGATGTTACCGATTCCATATCCACATCTTTGCAAACATTGACATCTTGACAGGTAGACCGGTCTTGGACATGTGGGCGCATAGGTGGTCTAAACCGTTCTTCCATGAAACGTTGCATCATCGTCTCAAACATGGCTTGGACGTTGGCTGGCGTCATGGGCAACGTGTTGATACCCTTCTTTTCGGAACTGAGTCCTGTGGGGCTTGCTGGAGCCCCGACTGGCAAACAGCCCCTTGCTGCCGCATGTCCCTTTTTGGTTCGGACCGGGCATGGTACACCCCCATGGTCATCCGCTCGACACCGGTCTCCAACTCTGATGAGC
>JAPDHQ010002504.1:0-10218 GCA_026184515.1 Peronosclerospora sorghi
ACACAAATCAAAGAAGCGCGCGGACGCGCCGGGTAGCTCGAGGGCGCGGGGCATAGCGCGTGACCCTGAACTCGAAGGGAAGCGTGCGGTGCCCCATAAGCAAGCCAAGACGCAGGCGCTTCTCATGGGCCCAAGCTCGTACGAGGATGACGACAGTAACATTTCCAAAAATCGAGCGCCCTCGACCGCCGGTGCTGACCCTGCCAAGTATTCAGAGGTCTCGTCCTGGGATGACTCCGGCGAAGACTCCGGTGATTCGGAGTTTGCTGTCCCCATCCCAACCAAGTCGCGAACAAGTCCACATGAAAGTTTTGTTCAAGTTGCATCGACTTCGGAGCAGACCAAGAAGACCGGTCCGCATGGTGGCGTTCCACCACCTCATGCGTCGACAAAGTCAACACCTACGGTCTTGCCTGGGACGTCCAAGCTCCACAAAGATGCTTTGTTGGCCAACGTGGCAATCGACAGTTCTTCCCTTCCGCCACGAACGCGTGAGGATACTTTGCCGTGGTCGCCAGGGCAGATCGGTTGTTTACGCCGGTCCACCCTGACCAAGCAGCTCCTGGCCCGGTCTTTCTCTCGTCCAGACCATTGGATTTTCCCGCCGGCGAAGAAAGTTCCTGCCGCGTCGAAATGGCGGCCGGACTTTGATCACGTCGGCACAGATCTCCTGCTTGTACGCTGACGAGCCGTGGAAGATTTTCGAGCATCCCAAGCTAGGGTTCATCTTCCACTCGACTCCGTGGGCCAATGCTTTCATTAGTCGGGTGAAACATTTTAACAAGACTCACGCTCAAGCCATCTGGGAGGCATCCCACTATCTGGTGCTTCCCCCGGAACGAGTTCGGAAAGACCCTGGCTTGGCGACCATCCAGAACAAGCGCAAGAGGCGTCGGATTAGAGCGGGTGAGGCCTGGCAGTCCCAGTGCCAATATGTTTTGGACGGGATGCTGGCCCACGAGTGCGACGTCGATGTGTTCTTATATCCAGTTGTACTTCATATGCCGCGGCGTCGCGTCGAGAAGACCCGGATGCTGGCTGAAGGTGGCACATGGTACCCCGGTCTAGGGTGCATTACACCGGTCTTGGACCTCAAGGATGCTTTGTTCCAACTAGACCAACAAGAACCTTGGCGTAACCAGTACCAGGACCAAGTTGAAAAGCATCCGTCGTTGACCGTCGGCCGTCTGTGGGGTGATGGCGAGTGAGGTCGTAAGTAGTCGACCAGATAACACTTAATATATATCATCGTTCTTTTGCACATTTTCGGTCATCAAATCACTTGAGCTAATTCCTCCACTTTCTCCAGAGTTGCACTAGACACTTTATCACCAACCGTTCCACTTACATCGTGAGAAAACAATCCACGTTCGTCACTCCACTAATTCGTCACATATTCACAATACATAATACACAACACACAAGACCTTCCACCTCTTCACACCGGTCGGGAAGACCGATGCTACTGCATGTCTTGGTCTTGGTCTTCATGGGTCTGCATCACTGCGAAACGGTTCCGACTGACTCGGTCCCGTTGGAATTCTCGTAGTAGTGCTCCACAGTTCAGGTCGGACTCATCGATCCAAGTTGTTTCATCATGGTCCTTCCATCGGACCAGATATTCTCGGTGGGTCCGGCCAAACCTGGTCTTCTTGACCGATCGGACATCTAAGACCTTTTCCACTTCAAATTCGTCCTTCTCCAGCGGTCGTTCCCAACTGTCCTCCAGCAATAATGCTTCATCGAAATCAAACCGTTCTGCCTCGTCTACTAGACAGGGCATTTTGGGACGATCAGGAAATTCTCGGACCAGTTTTAACTTGGACACATGTACGATCGGGAAGACCTTGTAGTCCGTGCCGGTTGTTACTAGACGGGCAGCGTGTTCACCAATCAGCTTGGCAACACGGAAAGGACCGTGCCACATGTGATCCAGCTTCTTCGCATAGCCCTCCTTCACTCGGTCTAGGTACAACCATACCCTCGCCCCTGGTTCTATACCGTGGGGTTGGACCTGGTCGTTGTTCCGGTCTGCCCGGTCTTGTGTAGCTTGACGTAACTTTTCGTTGACAATTTCTCTTTCATGCTGGTAATGTTTCTGGACCTGCATGCGCCAACGTCGAGCATCACGATCGCGGGTCCGAGTGCAGCCAATAGGTATCGCGGCTTCAAGAGTGGACCGGGGGTCCCATCCATACGCAAGATAAAAAGGCGTTTCTCCTCGGACCCGATCGGTCGACGAGTTGAGTGCAAACACCAGCCTTTCTGCGTATTCGTCCCAATCGCGCTGGTCTGGATCGGCAACGTACATCTTGATTGCTCTTGTAATAGTTTGTACCATACGTTCTGCCGATCCATTCGCTTGCGGACGATATGCCATCGCCGCGCTCTGTTTCTGGCCCAGCATATTGTTAAACGACCGGAACACCTCGGCCATGAAACCGGGTTCTCGGTCGTGCCTGATGACCTCGCTGGCGCCGAATCTTCGGAACACACATTCTTCGTAGCTCTGGGCGATATTCTCCGCAGACCGAGATGCACTTGCCTTCGCAATAACTATACCGGTGAACAGGTCTACCCAGATCAAAAACTCAGTATTGCCATATGTCGATTTAGGCAGCGACGGTACATGGTCCATCGCTATGACCTGGAAAGGGTAGGTAGCTTCTATATTTCCGGGCAATCGCCCTTTGATTACCGGTCTACCCTTTCCGGTATCGCAATCCGTACAACAACCCACATATTTCTGCACACTGCGGAAAAGACCTCTCCAGTGGAAGTGGGACCTGATCTTGTGATATGTCTTGCCTATGCCCTGATGTCCCCCTTCTAGACTCACGTGATAGTGATGAAGGACATCCGGCTGCAGCAACTCGGGGATCACTAATTTCGCCAATCGGTCCCGGTCTGCACTGTATTGGTCGGCATCGCGGCAGTAATACAATAATCCATTATCATCCACTTCGTAGCTATCCACGATCTTGATGCACTCTTTCGCTTGATCGTTCGTCAACGTCGACAGTTCACCACGCAGGTAGGTCTTCAGGTTCATAATCCATTCTTCTTCGTCCTGCGCCTTGAGGATCCGTTCCATCCTTAACTGTTGCACTGCATATTCGTTCAAACTTTCCTTCGGGAACGGTCGGCGAGACTTCTGAGCTTTCGATCTAGTCGCGACCATCACATGCACCTGGACTGGGGCGTTCTTGGGTCCGATCACCTCTGGGAGCCTGTTTATATTCATCAATTCATCCAGAACGGCCTTCTCGGTGATCGTAGCCCCGGTCTGGTCTTGCATGGACTTGGTCGCGAGGTATTCGGCGCTTCTGTTCCAGTCCCGTTTCACATGCAATAGCTCGTGGTTGAGTTGGTCCTTCAATGCCTTCATTACTCGATCATTTAGTGTCCGTAGTCGTGGAGCCTTGCAGTCGATCTCTCCGGTGATCTGCCTGATCACTAGGTTGGAGTCACCACATATGATGACTCGCCCCTTCTCTTGCGACGACAGCAGGTCCAGACATAGAAGTAGACCTCGGTACTCCGCCTCGTTAACAGTAATATCCGGCGTGAAATCAGCAGCGGCTGCAACTATAGACCATTGTGGCAACTTCCACACTATAGCATTATAGGCGCCGACCTTCTTCTTCACGCTTGCCTATCCGTCAAAACTTAAGACCAAGAGCTCTTCATCATAGTCGACGGTCGGTGGCGGTCTCGAAACTGACTGCCGAGGTTTCTTCCTCGTGGCAATCGCTATCAATGCTTCGTCCACTTCAGACCGAGGGGTGATACTGGCAGCTAATGTGCCCAATATCTCTTCCTCGCCCCTGGTGCACTTAACGACCTCGAGGGTCCAGTGAGACAAGACCGCCGACCATCTGCCTAGACGTCCGTCCATCCCATTGGATGATAATAGCCAGGCCAAAGTAGACCGTCTTGACAGGACCTTTATAGGTCGGCCGACCAGCAGGTTGTAACACACATCCAGAATTCGCAGCAACGCCAGAACTTCTTTCTCGACAATTCCATAGTTCACTTCATTTGGCTTCAGCGTTATGCTCGTGAACGTGACCGGATGGTACACACCATCATGATCTTGTACTAGAGTGGCCTAAATGGCCCACTGACTAGCATATACAATAATGGTCGGGACCTTTTCGGGATCGAAATGCTTCAAAATCGGTGCCTTCGCCATCTTAACTTTCAACATACCAAAAGCAAACTTTGCACGCTTCATATGGTCTTCGGCCTTCACTTGCGGACAATCTGCAGCAAGACCAGAGTCGGCGCCCTCCTGTAAAGTTTCCCGGTCTTCTTCGCGCAACATATGGTAGTCCACTTCCCGGAGCTCATACAACACAGCCGCGTAGATAGCGAAATCTTCGATGAAGCGGCTGTAGTAGTTTAAACTTCCTAGGAAGGACTGCATTGCCTTCAGAGACTTGGGAAACGGGAGGTTGCTTAACGAATCCAGGTCCTTAGGATTAGCCTCTAGACCATTGTTCGAGACCATATGGCCTAAATAGGCGACCTTGGACATACCCCAAAAACTTTTTATGGCGCTGATAGATAGGTTCCAGCGGTCGCATGTCTCCAACAATCGTTCAACCTTCTCGCACAGATCGTTCCATGACGAGGCAGGTAGCAGAATGTCGTCGATGTACGACCGCCTCCCTAGAACGGACGGTCTTCTTTCCCGATCGGGTTCACCCTCTGTAAGCACATCATAACTTTCGGCAGGGTCCCGATCGGTCTTGATTTTGAAGTGTCCGTACAGTGCGTTGTCTATCAACCTTTGATAGATCTGGGGTGCGTTCTTCAGACCGAACGGCATACGGTTCCACTCGAAAAGACCAAACGGTGTCACAAACGCGGAAATCTCATGGGCTCGATCAGTAATCGAGACCACCCAAAATCCACTTGCTATGTCCAGCGAACAATACCACAAGGTCTTGTCGAGTTCTTCCAACAGATCATTAATCAGCGGCATCGGGTACACCATGAGTTTAGTCAACCGATTTACCAGCCGATAGTCGATGCACAACCTAATGTCGACGCCGTTCTTCTTGATAACAATTACGATCGGCGAGGCCCATGGCGAGGTCTACGGTCTAATAATCTTGGTATCCAACAGTCCTTTGATGAGATCAGAAAGCTTTTCCCGGTACTGGGGCGCCACGCGTCGACATCGCTGAGCAATCGGCTTGGCATCTCCAACGTCAATATCGAAAATCGTACCACGGGCTGCAGGTGGTAAGGCATTGCCCTTTCCGATCAGCAGATGTCTTTTCTTCCATATGGTATTCTTCAACTGCTCGATCTGGTCTGGACTGTTAAGGTCTTGATCACCCACTTGTAAATCATCCATTGTAACTTCGGGAGAGTCGGCAGACACTTCAGGGAGGACTGCCATTTGGCTTTCCAGCTCCTGAATGTACTGTTCCCCGCCTTCATGTATACAGACTTGTTCATCTTCTGGGTTGATATCACCTAGACCATCTGGACCGGCTGAACGCCCCTGGTCTTGATCGACGGGCTGTCCTTCACTGATATCGGTCGGATTAGGAATACCGTCATGGTCCGACCTAGCAATTTCATGTTCCCCTTCTTCCGTTTCTTGCTCCGCTGTCGCCTGACCTTGTGCTGACACCACTTTGACTAACCTTGGCTCGTCTACTTGATGGTCCACCGTTCCTGGTGACTGCGGCGCCTTTCTTCGGACCAACATCTTTTTTGGGGTGACATAACTTGGTCTTTCCACTAAAGGTGCGGTATCCTCTTCCACCGACCCATCATCGCTGATAAGATCGGTGGTCGATTGGTACGCCAGGTTTTGACACTCGACATACCGCCTCGACCCAATCGAGACGAACCCCATCTTCCTTGGTACCTTCCGGTTGAGAAAGGTTTTCGCTCGAGGAAGTTGGTCAACCACAACTTCCTCGAACGAAAACCTTTCTCAACCGGGGTATCGGCAGACCGACCAACTGGTATAGTGAGGTCTTGGTCCCACCGGACCAGATCGGTATACGAACCATACAGAGGTCTTCGACCAGCTAACTGGACCTGGACCTCATCCGGGAGCGTAAGCACCCCATGTGACAGGTCTAGGCGAATACCAGCTGGACCATGAAATCCATTCCTAGTAAAGCGTCCTGTCCAGCCAAGTTTCCAACCCAAGCGCTGAAAAAGTAGACCAGCGATCCCGACAAAGTAATTTTCACACGCGCTCTTCCTTCGGTCATATAAGACTTTTCACCGATCCCGACGCATTCTTGTCTCTGGGTATCGTCTATACGACATCCGACCTTACGAGCAAAGGCGGAGTTGATTATCGATACTTTAGCTCCAGAGTCGAACAACATCGTCGCCTTCTGGTTATTAATCTTGCCACAGGTTTTCGTGCTTGAACCATTTATCAGGCGCGTGATACTTCCAGTATCCGCGGGATTCTCCAGGCAGCAAGTCTAACTGCATAACCACCTTAGTCCGGTAGTACTCATCGGTCTTCAGACTGTAGACCGGATGGTCTCGGTCGACGCAATTTGGAATAGAACGTGTATTGTCGGTCTTATCCCCCTTACCGACATATGCATAGATGTGAACCGTAGAACGCTCGGCTCGATCCAGATTCCAACCTGGCGAGCGTTCTAGTTTAACATCTTTTCCGCGTCCGGCGGCATCATCCCCGCGTGCTTGTCCGGCACGTACCACTTGCGTATCATGTTAAAAAATTCTTCAATCTTGCAGTGGACGGCCTCGTGGATCTTTCCACATGAGTTACATATGAAGAGGCAGTGGTCAGTCGGGTGGCCGCGTCTCTCGCACTTCTTGCACACCATCTTCTTCCAGCAGTTTGGACCATCATGTTTGCTCGACCCACAGTGGGAGCACTTCTGACGAGGTCGGTCTGGATCGGACTTGCTTCCGTTCCTTCCCTTCCGGTCCACCTGGTCGACTTCGACTTGGTCTTCGGGGAAGGTCCCGCAACATATACGTAACGATACTGGTATTCATCCGATGACTCCTGACTGGATGGACTTCCACTTTCCCCTTCTGACCCCGTGCTGTCATCAGCTACAATTGCCTTGACCGCTCGGGTCGGTCTGGTCCAAGGTCTCTTGACCGGATCGGTCTGGGTCTTGGAACGATAGTGACCTGATCCACCAGCGGTCTTCGCTCTCATACTACGCGACTGCTGTAGCGTCCTCAGGTTCTGTTCGACTTCACCCGCGTCCCTAAGGCGCAGCAGAGTAAGATGGTCCGCCAGTTCTTGATCAACCAGGGTACTAATGTAGTGACCCACATGTTCCAGAGCAGCACCGTTCGGCGGGTTATTCTCTTTTATTGTTATGCCGGCGCGAAGTGCAGACACGTTCAACCGATGCAAATACTCGATCGGTGTTTCGTCGGCCCGCTTCTGCATATGGTGGTACTTACGGGCGCTTGAAAATCCGGAGTTACAATATTGACCTTCAAACTCCGCACATAACAGGTCCCAGTCAGACCGGACGCCCCGACCCAACTGTTGAATCCAGTTCGCAGCCGGTCCTTTTAACAAATCCCGGAAGATTAAACAACGTTCGCTTTTTGGGGTCTGGTCTCGCAGGAACGCAGACTTGACCCGACTGAACCAATACCGGGCCTGGTCTTCATCAGCATCCTTGCCGGTGAAGTCCTTGAGGTCGGTCGTCGCGGCCATACGGATGCGCGGAATCGCAGCAGATCCAAATTCGTAGGCAGTAGTGGAGGCTAGTTTAGCCTTGCGCACCTTGCCTGCGCCTGTACCATCTGACCCACCATGGTCGTCAAGACCGCCGACCGACTCCATATCACAGTCACTTGTCTTGCTTGTCTACGCGGTCTTGCCGGTTGCGGCTTGCGCCTTCCCTTGCCGGTTGGTTTATCACTTCTAATAGTCTTATCCATAGATGTTACCGAATCCATATCCACATCTTTGCAAACATTGACACCTTGACAGGTAGGCCGGTCTTGGACATGTGGGCGCATAGGTGGTCTAACCCGTTCTTCCATGAAACGTTGCATCATCGTATCAAACATGGCTTGGACGTTGGCTGGCGTCATGGGCAACGTGTTGATACCCTCCTTTTGTGGAACTGAGGCCTGTGGGGATCGCTGGGGCCCCGACTGGCAAGCTGCCCCTTGCTACCGCATGTCCCTTTTTTTCAGACCGGGCATGGTCCACCCCCATGGTTATCCGCTCGACACCGGTCTCCAACTCTGATGAGCTGTTAGAAGCCGGTGGAGACTGGTAGATCGATTCATCATTGGAACCAATGTCAACAAGCTCTGTGGAGGCTTCGGCGACCTTCATTGCCGTGGTGGGAGTTGGGCGGCGAACCGTCCCCACCAGTGGCACCAAACGATCGTGGAGGTCCGACATCGACGCCTCCAGTCTCCCAGCATCAAATTCAAACAATTTATTGACACCGGCGGGGTTCTGCATTTTAATGCCAACCCCCGCCAACATCGCCACCAAATTCTTGACGAGCAGTAATGGTCGATCACTCTGGATCGGCTCGATAGTGGGACCGAGAAGACGGTCGGGGATATGTAGGTCCAACACCCGAAAGACCTGGTTTTGGCGAACAAATCACTTCAATTCAAAAACATAATACATCTTGTCCAGGTCTTGTTCGGTGATAGCCTCATCCCCGACCTTCTAATTTTCTTCGAATTCGTCTTCGTCGGGTGGCATTCCCAGTCCTTTTCTGGACACCTTGGGGACTTTAGGGAAGTAGACCGGATCGTTCCAGTCAGCCTCCAATTAATTTTCATCTTTTAGTTTTCCATCAATTTTTTCATTCATACACATAGTATCAGGACCTTGGTCCTGATCCTTTCCGGAACTATAGCAAGACCTGCTATAGTCCCGATCGGCTCCGGTGGGAGCCTTTTGGGGAGGAAAAAACTTATTAATCCCGATCTGGTCCTCCGCCAGGCCAGATCGGACATCGCCATCTTTATCAACAACGAGAACGTAAGGCGATAGCCTTTCCTTACGTCCTCTCCAGAACGACTCCATATTCAAATCATTCAAATCTTCGAATCCAATTTTTGATGGAATATCAGCACGGTGATATCCACGATCACCAAGTGATCCGGGCACGCGCACCATTGTGGCGGAGTCAAGTTCGAAATCGAAAACATTAGCATCGATAACCTGACTACCACCATCGCGCCCAGCCTTCCAACTTTCGGAGGGGGTACTCCGCGGACCACCACTCGAGATCTGGTCCGATCGTCCGCTGCAATCAGACGACCGGTCATCATCAGAACCCACTTGGTCCGATTGTTTAGTGTCCATCTCACCTTGTGTACCCGATGAAATGGGCTAGTTACACACTCGGTGGATCGGGATCGCAGATTGGATTGAAGTGGTCTTGAATATAGAAGACCGATCTGGGTAGGTATCTCTGGGGTGGAACTCTTCACCCCAGACACAAACAGACCAAAAACACTTCCAAGAGATAATTTCCAATAGGTCGATCGTCCAAACGATCAAGACCTGACCAATACGAAATAATAGAGGGTAGACCGACCGTTCCGGTCTAGTTCCTGACCAATACGAAATAAGACCAAAACCGGTCTAGTTTCCAACCAATATTAAAACAAGCCAATATGTCCGCGTAAAGACCCAATATGCTCGTGAAACTCCACAAACGATATCTCCACGCCAAGACCAATCCAGTGAATAGCACGTTCCAAACGTACTTGAGTTGAGGTGTTGAGATCGCCAAATCGTACTCCCGTCGAGGGACTTCCGGTGGGCCAAAGTGCGCGTGCGGCGCTTCCAGACCGGGTATAATGGGCGAGAGGGGATAATTCGACCCTCTGCCCCCAAACACTCCGCGGCGGGAGGAGGCGACTAGCGTACGAAAAGGTAAGAACGGCGACCCCTAATTGTGGTGTGAACCCAGACCAAAGGATTTCTACTTAGAAAAATCCTGTAACCAAAAGACTTCTACTTTATTAGGCAAAACCACAACTAAAAAACTACTACCCTATAGTCCCTAAATGTACCCACACAAAAATATGTAAAATACCCAAAGTCGGGTGACTCACCAAAACTTGCGTTATTGACACTTCTTGAGTCTGATAGGCTGAAAAGCCCCCCTTGTTTAAACCAATCCGAAATTAGACCAAATGCCTTGACGAAACTTGACCAGAAGTGTGCCAACTTTTGGGCACGCTTCT
>JAPDHQ010002517.1:0-16973 GCA_026184515.1 Peronosclerospora sorghi
GCCAACGTGGCAATCGACAGTTCTTCCCTTCCGCCACGAACGCGTGAGGATACTTTGCCGTGGTCGCCAGGGCAGATCGGTTGTTTACGCCGGTCCACCCTGACCAAGCAGCTCCTGGCCCGGTCTTTCTCTCGTCCAGACCATTGGCTTTTCCCGCCGGCGAAGAAAGTTCCTGCCGCGTCGGAATGGCGGCCGGACTTGATCACGTCGGCACAGATCTCCTGCTTGTACGCTGACGAGCCGTGGAAGATTTTCGAGCATCCCAAGCTGGGGTTCATCTTCCACTCGACTCCGTGGGCCAATGCTTTCATGAGTCGGGTGAAATATTTTAACAAGACTCACGCTCAAGCCATCTGGGAGGCATCCCACTATCTGGTGCTTCCCCCGGAACGAGTTCGGCAAGACCCTGGCTTGGCGACCATCCAGAACAAGCGCAAGCGGCGTCGGATCAGAGCGGGTGAGGCCTGGCAGTCCCTGTGCCAATATGTTTTGGACGGGATGCTGGCCCACGAGTGCGACGTCGATGTGTTCTTATATCCAGTTGTACTTCATATGCCGCGGCGTCGCGTCGAGAAGACCCGGCTGCTGGCTGACGGTGGCACATGGTACCCCGGTCTTGGGTGCATTACACCGGTCTTGGACCTCAAGGATGCTTTGGTCCAACTAGACCAACAAGAACCTTGGCGTAACCAGTACCAGGACCAAGTTGAAAAGCATCCGTCGTTGACCGTCGGCCGTCTGTGGGGTGATGGCGAGTGAGGTCGTAAGTAGTCGACCAGATAACACTTAATATATATCATCGTTCTTTTTCACATGTTCGGTCATCAAATCACTTGAGCTAATTCCACCACTTTCTCCAGAGTTGCACTAGACACGTTATCACCAACCGTTCCACTTACATCGCGAAAAAACAATCCACGTTCGTCACTCCACTATTCCAATTCGTCACATATTCACAATACACAATACGCAAGACACAAGACCTTCCACCTCTTCACACCGGTCGGGAAGACCGATGCTACTGCATGTTTTGGTCTTGGTCTTCATGGGTCTGCATCACTGCGAAACGGTTCCGACTGACTCGATCCCGTTCGAATTCTCGTAGTAGTGCTCCACAGTTCAGGTAGGACTCATCGATCCAAGTTGTTTCATCATGGTCCTTCCATCGAACCAGATATTCTCGGTGGGTCCGGCCGAACCTGGTCTTCTTGACCGATCGGACATCTAAGAACTTTTCCACTTCAAATTCGTCCTTCTCCAGCGGTCGTTCCCAACTGTCCTCCGGCAGTAATGCTTCATCGAAATCAAACCGTTCTGCCTCGTCTACTAGACAGGGCATTTTGGGAAATTCTCGGACCAGTTTTAACTTGGACACATGTACGATCGGGAAGACCTTGTAGTCCGTACCGGTTGTTACTAGACGGGCAGCGTGTTCACCAATCAGCTCGGCAAACGGAAAGGACCGTGCCACATGTGAGACAGCTTCTTCGCATAGCCCCCCTTCACTCGGTCTAGGTACAACCATACCCTCGCCCCTAGTTCTATACCGTGGGGTTGGACCTGGTCGTTGTTCCGGTCTGCCCGGTCTTGTGTAGCTTGACGTAACTTTTCGTTGACAATTTCTCTTGCATGCTGGTAATGTTTCTGGACCTGCATGCGCCAACGTAGAGCATCACGATCGCGGGTCCGAGTGCAGCCAATAGGTATCGCGGCTTCAAGAGTGGACCGGGGGTCCCATCCATACGCAAGATAAAAAAGCGTTTCTCCTCGGACCCGATCGGTCGACGAGTTGAGTGCAAACACCAGCTTTTCTGCGTATTCTTCCCAATCGCGCTGGTCTGGATGGGCAACGTACATCTTGATTGCTCTTGTAATAGTTTGTACCATACGTTCTGCCGATCCATTCGCTTGCGGACGATATGCCATCGTCGCGCTCTGTTTCTGGCCCAGCATATTGTTAAACGACCGGAACACCTCGGTCATGAAACCGGGTTCTCGGTCGTGTCTGATGACCTCGCTGGCGCCGAACCTTCGGAACACGCATTCTTCGTAACTTTTGGCGATCTGCTCGGCATACCGGGACGCACTTGCCTTCGCAATAACTAGACCGGTGAACAGGTCTACCCAGATCAACAACTCAGTATTGCCATATGTCGATTTAGGCAGCGACGGTATATGGTCCATCGCTATGACCTGAAAAGGGGAGGTAGCTTCGATATTTCCGGTCGATCGCCCCTTGATTACCGGTCTACCCTTTCCGGTCTCGCAATCCGTACAACAACCCACATATTTCTGTACACTTCGGAAAAGACCTCTCCAGTGAAAGTGGGACCTGATCTTTTGATACGTTCTTCCTATGCCCTGATGTCCCCCTTCTAGACTCACATGGTAGTGATGGAGGACATCAGGCTGCAGCAACTCAGGTATCACCAATTTCGCCAATCGGTCCCGGTCTGCACTGTCTTGGTCGGCATCGCGGCAGTAATATAGTAAACCATCCTCATCCACTTCGTACCTGTCTGTGATCTTGGCACATTCTTTCGCTTGACCATTCGTCAGCTTAGACAATTCAACGCGCAGGTAGGTCTTCAAATTCACAATCCATTCTTCTTCGTCCTGCGCCTTGAGGATACGTTCTGCCCTTAGTCGTTGCACAACAGATTCACTCAACCGTTCCTTTGGTAACGGTTGGTGGGACTTCCGAGCTTTCGGTCTAGTCGCGACCATCACATGCACCTGGTCCGGAACGTTCTTGGGTCCGATCACCTCGGGGAGCCTGTTTATATTCATCAATTGATCAAGAACGGCCTCCTCGTAGATCGTAGCCCTGGTCTGGTCTCGCATGGCCTTGGTCGCGAGGTAGTCGGCGCTTCTGTTCCAGTCCCGTTTCACGTGCAACAGCTCGTGGTTGGGATGGTCTTTCAATGCCTTCATTACCCGATCATTTAACGACCTCATCCGTGGAGCCTTGCAGTATATCTCTCCGGTGATCTGCCTGATCACTAGGTTGGAGTCACCACATATGATGACTCGCCCCTTCTCTTGCGACGTCAGCAGGTACAGACATAGAAGTAGACCTCGGTACTCCGCCTCGTTAACAGTAATATCCGGCGTGAAATCGGCAGCGGCTGCAACTATAGACCATTGTGGCAACTTCCACAATATGGCACTATAGGCGCCGACCTTCTTCTTCACGCTTGATAATCCGTCAAAACTTAAGACCAAGAGCTCTTCATCATAGTCGACGGTCGGTGGTGGTCTCGAAACTGACTGCCGAGGTTGCTTCCTCGGGGCAATTGCTATCAATGCTTCGTCCACTTTAGACCGAGGGGTGATACTGGCAGCTAATGTGCCCAATATCTCTTCCTCGCCCCTGGAGCACTTAACGACCTCGAGGGTCCACTGCGACAAGACCGCCGACCATCTGCCTAGACGTCCGTCCATCCCATTGGCTGATAATAGCCAAGCCAAAGTAGACCGCCTTGACAGGACCTTTATAGGTCGGCCGACCAGCAGGTTGTAACACATATCCAGAATTCGTAGCAACGCCAGAACTTCTTTCTCGACAATTCCATAGTTCACTTCATTTGGCTTCAGCGTTCTGTTCGTGAACGTGACCGGATGGTACACACCATCATGATCTTGTACTAGAGTGGCCGAAATGGCCCACTGACTAGCATATACAATAATGGTCGGGACCTTTTCGGGATCTAAATGCTTCAAAATCGGTGCCGTCGCCATCTTAACCTTCAACATACCAAAAGCAAACTTTGCACGCTTCATATGGTCTTCGGCCTCCACTTGCGGACAATCTGCAGCAAGACCAGAGTCGGCGCCCCCATGTAAAGTTTCCCGGTCTTCTTCGCGCAACATATGGTAGTCCACTTCCCGGAGCTCATACAACACAGCCGCGTAGATAGCAAAATCTTCGATGAAGCGGCTGTAGTAGTTTAAACTTCCTAGGAAGGACTGCATTGCCTTCAGAGACTTGGGAAACGGGAGGTTGCTTAACGAATCCAGGTCCTTCGGATTAGCCTCTAGACCATTGTTCGAGACCATATGGCCTAAATAGGCGACCTTGGACATACCCCAAAAACTTTTCACGGCGCTGATAGATAGGTTCCAGCGATCGCATGTCTCCAACAATCGTTCAACCTTCTCGCACATATCGTTCCATGACGAGGCAGGTATCAGAATGTCGTCGATGTACGACCGCCTCCCTAAAACGGACGGTCTTATTTCCCGATCGGGTTCACCCTCTGTAAACACATCATAACTTTAGGAAGGGTCCCGATCGGTCTTGATTTTGAAGTGTCCGTACAGTGCGTTGTCTATCAACCTTTGATAGATCTGGGGTGCGTTCTTCAGACCGAACGGCATACGGTTCCACTCGAAAAGACCAAACGGTGTCACAAATGCGGAAATCTCACGGGCTCGATCAGTCATCGAGACCACCCAAAATCCACTTGCCATGCCCAGCGAACAATACCACAAGGTCTTGTCCAGGTCTTCCAACAAATCATTAATCAGCGGCATCGGGTACACCATAAGTTTAGTTAACCGATTTACCAGCCGATAGTCGATGCACAACCTAATGTCGACGCCGTTATTCTTGGTAACAATTACGATCGGCGAGGCCCATGGCGAGGTCGACGGTCTAATAATCTTGGTAGCCAACAGTCCTTTGATAAGATCAGAAAGCTTTTCCCGGTACTGTGGCGCCACGCGTAGACATCGCTGAGCAATCGGCTTGGCATCTCCAACGTCAAATATCGCAAATCGCACCACGGGCTGCAGGTGGTAAGGCATTGCCCTTTCCGATAAGCAGATGTCTCTTCTTCCATATGATATTCTTCAACTGCTCGATCTGGTCTGTACTGTTAAGGTCTTGATCACCCACTTGTAAATCATCCATTGTAACTTCGGGAGAGTCGGCAGACACTTCAGGGAGGACTGCCATTTGGCTTTCCAGCTCCTGAATGTACTGTTCCCCGCCTTCATGTATACAGACTTGTTCATCTTCTGGGGTGATATCACCTAGACCATCTGGACCGGCTGAACGCCCCTGGTCTTGATCGACGGGCTGTTCTTCACTGATATCGGTCTGATTAGGAATACCGTCATGGTCCGACCTAGCAACTTCATGTTCCCCTTCTTCCGTTTCTTGCTCCGCTGTCGCCTGGTCTTGTGCTGATACCACGTTGACAAGCCTCGGCTCGTCTACTTGATGGTCCACCGTTCCTGGTGACTGCGGCGCCTCTCTTCGGACCAACATCTTTTTTGGGGTGACATAACTTGGTCTTTCCACTAAAGGTGAGGTATTCTCTTCCACCGACCCATCATCGCTGATAAGATCGGTGGTCGATTGGTACGCCAGGTTTTGCCACTCGACATACCGCCACGACCCAATCGAGACGAACCCCATCTTCCTTGGTACCTTCCCTCCTGCTAACCACATGCCGACAATAGTGTTATTGTCCAGTGTCAGCGGCTTGTCATCGATATTGGTAACACGGACAAAATCACGTCGACCAGCACTCTTTACGAAGGTCGAGACCCACCGATCGCCCCTGGTCAACCACAACTTCCTCGAACGAAAACCTTTCTCAACCGGGGTATCGGCAGACCGACCAACTGGGATAGTGAGGTCTTGGTCCCACCGGACCAGATCGGTATACGAACGATACAGAGGTCTTCGACCAGCCAACTGTACCTGGAACTCATCCGGAAGCGTAAGCACTACATGTGACAGGTCTAGGCGAATACCAGCTGGGACCATGAAATCCATTCCTAGTAAAGCGTCTTGACCAGCCAACTTGCCAACCCAAGCACTGAAAAAGTAGACCAGCGATACCGACAAAGTAATTTTCACACGCGTTCTTCCTTCGGTCATATAAGAGTTTTCGCCGATCCCGACGCATTCTTGTCTCTGGGTATCGTCTATACGACATCCGACCTTACGAGCAAAGGCGGAGTCGATTATCGATACTTCAGCTCCAGAGTCGAACAACATCGTCGCCTTCTGGTTATTAATCTTGCCACAGGTTTTCGCCTGCTTGAACCATTTATCAGGCGCGTGATACTTCCAGTATCCGCGGGATTATCCAGGCAGCAAGTCCAACTGCATAACCACCTTATTCCGGGAGTACTCATCGGTCATCAGACTGTAGACCGGATGGTCTCGGTCGACGCAATTTGAAATAGAACGTGTATTGTCGGTCTTATCCTCCTTTCCGACATATGCATAGATGTGAACCGTAGAACGCTCGGCTCGATCCAGATTCCAACCTGGCGAGCGTTCTAGTTTAACATCTTTTCTGCGTCCGGCGGCAGCATCCCCGCGTGCTTGTCCGGCACGTACCACTTGCGCATCATGTTAAAAAATTCTTCAATCTTGCAGTGGCCGGCCTCGTGGATCTCTCCACATGACTTGCATACGAAGAAGCAGTGGTCCGTCGGGTGGCCGCGTCTCTCGCACTTCTTGCACACCATCTTCTTCCAGAAGTTTGGACCATCATGTTTGCTCGACCCACAGTGGGATCACTTCTGACGAGGTCGGTCTGGATCGGACTTGCTTCCGTTCCTTCCCTTCCGGTCCACCTGGTCGGACTTCGACTTGGTCTTCGGGTCAGGTCCCGCAACATAGACGTAACGATACTGGTATTCATCCGATGACTCCTGGCTGGATGGACTTCCACTTTCCCCTTCTGACCCCGTGCTGTCATCAGCTACAATTGCCTTGACCGCTCGGTTCGGTCTGGTCCAAGATCTCTTGACCGGATCGGTCTGGGTCTTGGAACGATAGCGACCTGATCCACCAGCGGTCTTCGCTCTCATACTACGCGACTGTTGTAACGTCCGCAGGGTCTGTTCGACTTCGCCCGCATCCTTAAGACGCAGTAGAGTAAGCTGGTCCGCCAGTTCTTGATCGTCAAGGGTACTAATATAGTGACCCACATGTTCTAAGGCGGCACCGTTCGGAGGGTTATTCTGTTTGATTGTTATGCCGGCGCGAAGTACAGCCACGTTCAACCGATGCAAATACTCGATCGGTGTTTCGTCGGCCCGCTTCTGCATATGGTGGTACTTACGGGCGCTTGAAAATCCGGAGTTACAATATTGACCTTCAAACTCCGCACATAACAGGTCCCAGTCAGACCGGACGCCCCGACCCAACTGTTGAATCCAGTTTGCAGCCGGTACTTTTAACAAATCCCGGAAGATTAAACAACGTTCGCTTTTTGGGGTCTGGTCTCGCAGGAACGCAGACTTGACCCGACTGAACCAAGACCGGGCCTGGTCTTCATCAGCATCCTTGCTGGTGAAGTCCTTGAGGTCGGTCGTCGCTGCCATACGGATGCGCGGAATCGCAGTAGATCCAAAGTCGTAGGCAGTAGTGGAGGCTAGGTTATCCTTGCGCACCTTGCCTGCACCATCTGACCCACCATGGTCGTCAAGACCGCCGACCGACTCCATATCACAGTCACTTGTCTTGCTTGGTCTACGCGGTCTTGCCGGTTGCGGCTTGAGCCTTCCCTTGCCGGTTGCGGCTTGAGCCTTCCCTTGCCGGTTGCGGCTTGAGCCTTCCCTTGCCGGTTGGTTTATCACTTCTAATAGGCTTATCCATAGATGTTACCGATTTCATATCCACATCTTTGCAAACATTGACACCTTGACAGGTAGACCGGTCTTGGACATGTGGGCGCATAGGTGGTCTAACCCGTTCTTCTATGAAACGTTTCATCATCGTCTTAAACATGGCTTGGACGTTGGTTGGCGTCATGGGCAACGTGTTGATACCCTCCTTTTGCGGAACTGAGGCCTGTGGGGCTTGCTGGAGCCCCGACTGGCAAGCAGCCCTTTGCTGCCGCATGTCCCTTTTTTGTTCAGACCGGGCATGGTCCACCCCCATGGTCATCCGCTCGACACCGGTCTCCAACTCTGATGAGCTGTTAGAAGCCGGTGGAGACTGGTAGATCGATTCATCATCGGAACCAATGTCAATAAGCTTTGTGGAGGCTTCGGCGACCTTCATTGCCGTGGTGGGAGTTGGGCGGCGAACCGCCCCCATCATTGGCACCAAACGGTCGTGGAGGTCCGACATCGACGCCTCCAGTCTCCAAGCATCAAATTCAAACAATTTATTGACACCGGCGGGGTTCTGCATTTTAATGCCAACCTCCGCCAACATCGCCACCAAATTCTTGACGAGCAGTAATGGTCGATCACTCTGAATCGGCTCGGTAGTGGGACCGAGAAGACGGTCGGGGATATGGAGTTCCAACACCCGAAAGATCTGGTTTTGGCGAACAAATCGCTTCAATTCAAAAACATAATACATCTTGTCCAGGTCTTGTTCGGTGATAGCCTCATCCCCGACCTTCGACTTTTCTTCAAGGTCGTCTTCATCGGGTGGCATTCCCAGCCCTTTTATAAGCACCTAGGGCACCTTGGGGACTTTAGGGAGGTAGACCGGATCGTTCCAGTCAGCCTCCAAGTAATTTTCATCTTTTAGTTTTCCATCAATTTTTTCATTCATACACATAGGAGCAGGACCAAGGTCCTGATCATTTCCGGAACTATAGCAAGACCTGCTATAGTCCCGATCGGATCCGGTGGGAGCCTTTTGGGGAGTAAAAAACTTATTAATACCGATCTGGTCCTCCGCCAGGCCAGATCGGACATCGCCATCTTTATCAACAACGAGAACGTAAGGCGATAGCCTTTTCTAACGTCCTCTCCAGAACGACTCCATATTCAAATCATTCAAATCTTCGAATCCAATTTTTGATGGAATATCAGTACGGTGATATCCACGATCACCAAGTGATCCGGGCACGCGCACCATTGTGGTGGAGTCAAGTTCGAAATCGAAAACATTAGAATCGATAACCTGACTACCACCATCGCGCCCAGCCTTCCAAATTTCGGAGGGGGTACTCCGCGGACCACCACTCGAGATCTGGTCCGATCGTCCGCTGCAAGCAGACGACCGGTCGTCATCAGAACCCACTTGGTCCGATTGTTTAGTGTCCATCTCACATTGTGTACCCGATGGAATGGGCTAGTTACACACTCGGTGGATCGGGATCGCAGATTGGATCGAACCGGTCTTGAATATAGAAGACCGATCTGGGTAGGTATCTCTGGGGCGGAACTCTTCACCCCAGACACAAACAGACCAAAAACACTTCCAAGAGATAACTTCCAATAGGTCGATCGTCCAAACGATCAAGACCTGACCAATACGAAATAATAGAGGGTAGACCGACCGTTCCGGTATAGCCCCTGGCCAATACGAAATAAGACCAAAACCGGTCTAGTTTCCAACCAATATTAAAACAAGCCAATATGTCCGCGTAAAGACCCAATATGCTCGTGAAACTCCACAAACGATATCTCCACGCCAACCCACCAATCCAGTGAATAGCACGTTCCAAACGTACTTGAGTTGAGGTGCTGAGATCGCCAAATCGTACTCCCGTCGAGGGACTTCCGGTGGGCCAAAGTGCGCGTGCGGCGCGTCCAGACTGGGTATAATGAGCGAGAGGGGATAATTCAACCCTCTGCTCCCAAACACTCCGCGGCGGGAGGAGGCGACTAGTGTACGAAAAGGGAAGAACGGCGACCCCTAGCTGTGGTGTGAACCAAGACCAGAAGAGGTTTCAGCCACTTATCCGAAAGCTAAAAGATTTCCTTACTTAAAGGTATAACCTCTGTCCTAAAAGGTAAAACCACAACTAAAATACTACTACCCTATAGTCCCTAAATGCACCCCCACAAAAATATGTAAAATACCCAAAGTTGGGTGACTCACCAAAACTTGCGTTCTTGACACTTCTTGAGTCTGATAGGCTGAAAAGCCCCCCCTAGGTTTAAACCAATCCGAAATTAGACCAAATTCCTTGACGAAACTTGACCAGAAGTGTGTCAAATTTTGGGCACGCTTCTCCACACGAGGCGCTTCCAAGCAAAGAGACCCAAATTTTGTCTCTTTCGCACGTCGGAATTGATTCCGACCACACCTTATTAGGTAAAACCGGCGAGTCATCGGTGGTAGAGGTAGAGACCTCTGTGGATAGGTGCGTGGCGCTTCCAATAGATGGGGCAATTGACTCCCCCCATCTGGGTGTCGGGATGAGTCCCGAGGCCAGTAGTCAGCAGTCCTATAGGATGCTGAATACTGTGACAGGTGTTGTCACAGAAGGCGTAAGCCTGGAACGGTTGCCTGGGGTAGGCGAACTGTTGTCGTTGGAGGAGATGTCCTTCAACGAATTTGAAACTGCTTTGAAAGCAGATGAAATCGACGAAGTTGTCGTATTACGTCCGGAACAGGAGTTGAGCTCCTCATCCACGATGGACGAGTCAGTTTTGGTGCAAACCAAACAGGCATTGAATGCCCGAAGCGGCCTCAAGATCCTCAGGATCCTGAGGAACCTTAACATTCCTTATTAAAGGAAATTGGAGATGTCATTAGTGACAACCCGCCGATGGGGTTACCACCGGATCGGGGAGTCCGACATGAAATTGATTTGGTTCCTGGAACCAAATACTGCGTCACTAGGCGGTGGTCTCTCCCCAAGGAGCAATGCGACGTCATCGACGCATTCTTCAAGGGTAAAGAAGAGGAAGGGATGGTGCGGGAGAGCAAGTCTCCTCCCCCCTCATCTCCCACTTTTTGTGTTCGTAAACCGAACGGAAAGTGGCGCATTGTGAATTCGTACAACAAGCTGAATGCAGCTACTGTACCCATGCAGACTCCGATTCCACAGAAGGATGTCATCCAGAACAATATGGCGGGCTGTACTGTGTACAGTACCTTAGATCTGGTGGACGGGTATTATCAGGTGCTCATGCGAGCATCATATATATTTTGCTTACAGCGGTCAGCACGCCTAGTGGCATGCTGTGGGAGTGGCTTGTTATGCCACAAGGGCTTTCAAATGCACCAGCGACTTTCAATCGCTTGGTGACTCAACTCTTCCGCCCTCATAGAAAGTACGATCAGACGTACTTCGACGATATATTCGTCCATAGTCTTGCGGAAGGCGACTCGTCCGATGTTCAGACGCACCTTATACACCTTCGAGCTGTGCTCGAATGTATGCGGGAGCATAAATTATATGCGAACGCATCCAAATGTATATTTGGTGCTGAGGAAATTCCTTTCCTCGGATGCTTCATCGGTAAGGATGGAGTGCGGGCGGATCCCGCGAAGGTGAAAGCCATTGTGGAGTGGCCTTCGCCTGTAATCTTAGAGATTTACGGAAGTGGCATGGATTAGCCAATTATCTCCACAAGTACAGCGAGAACTACGCTAAAATGGCGAAGCCATTAACCGACCTTCTTAAGAATGACGTTGATTGGTGTTGGGAAACCAAACACCAAAACGCTTTTGAAGCGGTTAAGAGGATCTTGTTAAAAGGTCCCGTTCTTGCTCTCCCAGACTCTGGGAAACCATTTAGTGTCGTCTGCGGCGCCTCCGATTTCGCAATCGGATGTGCTTTGTTACAAGCAGACGATGCAGGAAGGGAACGCGTAATTGCGTTTGAGTCGAGGCAGCTTAAAGATGCGGAACGGAATTATCCCGTTCATGACAAGGAGCTACTTGCAATGAAGTATGCTCTTGTCATATTTAGGGTTCACCTACTCGGCTCAAAGCCGTTCGTGGTTTATACTGACCACGCGTCCTTATGGACAGTGACAAAGTCGCCTCATCTCTCCCAACGGATGGCCCATTGGCTCTCCTTTTTTGCGGAGTATAAATTCGAGGTTAAGTATAAACCTGGCAAGCAGAACGTGCTTGCAGACGAGTTATCGCGTCGTCCCGATTACGAGTTTACTCACGCGACATTCGTCACCACATCTGTGGTGGATCTCATACGCCAGGCGTACGAGAAAGACCCACAATGTACGGCGCTTATCAGCGCGTTAGGTGAAAAGGGTCTTGGCTTGTCTGAGCCAACCCTGTCAAGTCGAGCTAAAGCTCGTTTACACCGTTACAGGTACTGTGACGGTCTGCTATATTATAGCACGAGCACGGAGGACACTCCGCGGGTGGTAGTTCGTCATGATGATGAAATGAAGTATATAGTCCTCTTTGAGGCACATGACGCCCCTACCGGGGGTCATTTAGGTCGGGATAAGACCTACAGCGCTTTAAGCGCTTTGTATTGGTGGCCCAACATGTATAAGTGGGTCGGTGCGTATATACGCACCTGTGAGACGTGTCAGAGGGTTAAACCCTCTGCAAGTTTAGCTGCGCCTTTGGAGAGCTTATCGGTTCCAACGGAGTGTTGGAAATCCATTATCATGGATTTTATCTTCGGTTTTCCTAAGAATAGGGCCGGGAACACCGGCATATTGGTCTTTGTAGACCGATTGAGCAAGATGGCTCACCTGGTGGCGGTGCCAGAGTCCATAAACGGACAAGGAACAGCTAAAGTGTTCCTAGACCGTGTCTTTTGACAGCATGGTCTACCCGATTCCGTTGTGTAGGATCGGGATCCCCGTTTTACGGGACAATTCTGGGGAGCGTTGTTTAAGGTGCTAGGCACCAAGCTCCTCATGTCCACTGCGGATCATCCGCAGACGGACGGTCAGACGGAACGCGTTAACCGCGTTGTGGAGGATATCCTCCGGAGTTTATGTCCGGATTATTCAAAGAGTTGGAGTGATATGCTTCCGATGGTTGAATTTGCTATCAACAATTCGGTACATGCATCTACGGGGTTTACCCCGTTTTACGTGAACGGATTGGTGAATCCGAGGGTTCCATTAACGCCACGTGTGTGTGGCCCAGGGATTGAGGGGGGAGGATTCCCCGATGTCAGCCCTGTATCTGTGCGAAAGCACATCGATCAGGTTTTATTGATGCCCCTTAGTGTCTTACGACACGTCTTCGATGCCATGGCAGAAAGCCAAGACAAGCAGAAGGAGCAAGCTGACCGCAAGGGGCGGCGTAACGAAAAGGTGTACAAAGTAGGAGAAAGTGTTTTATTAAACGCTAAGAATCTTCCTACACATGCATTTTCAAATGTGTTGCGCAATAAACTGCGCCCCAGGTTTGTGGATACCTTTAAGTTATTAGCCCGAAAGGGCTTGTCGTATACCTTAGACATCCCGAAGGCGATGCGTACGCATCCAACCTTCTATGTGGCTATGCTTAAGCCATACCATAACCCTGAGGCGGGTCCCCTCTCGGAGGAGGCTGAGAAGCCGGATAGCCGAAAGGCGCGACAGGTCGGAACATCTCCGACAGGGTTGAAATACGACCCTGGAGTTCCGCAACTAGAGACTCGAGAGAGGCAAGCCGTCCCTCGATGCGTTCATTCGCACTCCCTTCGTTGCGGAGTCCCTCCTGAGCATCTTGGATGCGACGGCTGTGTCGATCACAGCGCTCGTGGAACTCACGTCGCAATAGCGCGACCCCCTCCTCCATTGCTCGATACGGAGGGTACTCCACATTACCATGTGGAACGCCTGATGGCACGACTCCATCACCGGGGTGAGACCCAGTACCTGGTGAAGTGTAAAGAGTATCCACATTCCCAGAGCTCGTGGGAGTACGAGACTCCCCTGCGGCAGGATTGCCGTGACGTCGTTGACGCTTTCGAGCGGGAGAATCCCACTGAGAGTCAACGACCAAAGGTGCTGAAGAAGCCCCTTCACTCCCAGTAGCTGGGAGTTCGCCGGAGGCAGATGATGTGCTTGCATTGCTCTCCGGCACCACATCGAGAGCAGAGCGCGTATAATAGGAGGCAGGTAATTGTCCTTGCGCTTTGGCCTGAGCATAGGAAAAGCGTAGCGCCCTCTTTACCGAACGTCGTGTTCGGAAAAGCTGTTGTACAGCGCATCGAAACTGGGGAGGCGTTTCTCCCTTCCGCCCAGGCGCGGAATGCCTGTTATGCGTCTTCGACGCATTCGTCCCTCAAGAAAACAAAGGGAATCTCGCGGATGATATCCACGAGGACACAGCGTGCCTGCTTCCCGAGGCGCGTCCGGTAGGACTTAACGGTATAATGTTTGGGCGTTAGTAGTCGGGCCCGGAGTTGGTTCCGACGCGCAATTTCACGCGGCAGTATAGCCGCTGGACCAGGGGTATAGGAGTCTAGACCCCTCTTGACCTCCTGCTTAGCCCTCTTTTGAAGGTCGCGAGGTCCCTTCCGTGCTCGTACGGCACGTCGGGCCTCTTGAACCAAGGACGGTTCATTGGTGGTGGTCGCCTGTGGCAACCTGGAGGTATCACCCCTAGCGGGTAACGGTGGCGCACGAGTTAGTGCGTTTTCCCCACGTGTGGGGAATGGGTTGGATGATGGACAGCGCCGTTCGGCGCTGTCATCGTGTCCAGCCATTGGGAAGATATCCCCAAGGGCATCCACTTCCGAGTTGTCGGAATAGTTTTCGTCCATAGCACCACTGAAGGTGTACAATGGACAGCCAGAGGTACTGGCGTGGGACTTCTCCAACAAGATTTTTGATTATTGCGTAAGCCATAGTCGTGATGGGGGAGGATGTAACGGGGTTACATTTGAGTTACATTTAGTGTTGGTGTACATGAGTACATTACGGTTGAGGTCAGTATTGACCGGTTTGAAAGGTTTCGAACTTTTGGTTATTTTAACCAATGAGGTCATGAGCCCTTGGGTGGTGGCGTGTCAGCTATCCACGTGTCAGTACACAGGTGTGTACATTACATTTTAGCTAGGTATGAATTGGGTATATTCTACTTAGTATTACATATAGTTTACATTAGTTTAAATTAATTTAGGATAATTACATATTAAATATATTCGGTTTACATTTCACTCTAAAGTGCAGACGCGCGACCTCGACCGGTCGCGCGTGCAGTGAGTGTTGTAGGTAAGAGGAAGCCCTCCCTTTTCTTACACCCCGTAAAGGGAGCACAGCCGTTAAGGCTAAGTAGTAAACCAACCCGGGAATCTTGGCCCCGAGTAGGAGAGCCCTCCTACTAAGCCCTTTATAAGGGCGTATCGGCTAAGTAGCGGTATATACCGATTTAAGGAAGAGTCTTCCTCTGTGCGCTAGCCGCACCGTGCGTATACGCACCGGCTATAGGGCAGGTGCAGGCAAGCGCTGAAATTGCTGCAGCAATGAGCCTGCACGTCTACGTATACGTGGAGAACTAAGTGGACAATACAATTGATGAAGCGCCTCCGTTAACACAGATTCAGAAACTGTAGCGATCACTCGTTGAGAGTCTGCGTCGCTCGGTTGTATGTAAAAGGCGAATAGTCAGACATTCCTACAACATACATCAACAGATGATCATGATTGGCAGATAGTTCTATAGTCTAATAGGCACAACAATTATATTCATTCGAGTCCCTATGGTAACAGCACCGATGCTTTTCATCATGAGATACAGCAGCAGAAGCAGTTAAGACGAGCACGACATCTTTTGAGACTAATCGCGGGCGTTGAAAACAGACAGCAGCAGCTCACCATAGTCGCCACTCACCTCTTCAGCAATGCGGTCGCTCAGCTCCTTACCGTACTTCTTCTTGTACACGGGTTTAATATCACGCAGCACAATGTGGTAGCGCACGACAGCCGAGCTCAGAGCGTTTTCGTCCGTGACAAAACCTTTCATGGCACTATCGAACAGCTCAGCTAGCAGCTCGAGCGGCTCAGTGATCATGCGGATGAGGAATAGCACAGCCTTTTCAGCATGGCCACTAAACTCGTGCGCTGCAGCCTTAATTAGCGATTCCCCGTACTTTTTCTCGTAGCCGGCGGCTACAAAGCGCAAGAGCTCGGGTGGACTCGACACTAACACACCCACATAGCCCTTCTTGTCCGTATCCATCTTGCCACGGTCAGTCTTGTAGAGTTTCTCGACATCAGCTTCAACCTTGGAGGCATTGTGAATGATCGCGTCGTAGGGGACTAATTCGGCCTGCAGCGAGGCCAAGATGATTGTCTGGAAGTCACCGTGCACGTAACTGTCCATCACGGAACCCAGGTCTTCACCTTAAAACTCGTAGTATTTTCTTAAGGATGTTGATGTCGACGTTGGTGCGGCCTACGACAACGGGATAGATAAGATCTTCCTTCGTGCCGAGGCCCTTCGTAGCCTTGTGCAGAATCCCTGCCTCTGCCTCTGGAAGGGGCGAAGCGAGCAGATTGAGCAAGAAGCCGTAGTGGACCGAGGTCTCATCGTCCACGAGGTCGCGCAGACCTGATTATGCAGCTCCTTGTAGCTCTTGCCAATGTATCCGCGCTGCGTACTGTCTTCCCACCCAGAGCCTTGTTCAGCTGTTTCTCCTTCGTACCGATGCCCTTGGTGGCCTCGTAAATCTCGTTCACGATGGAGTCTGTACCCGGTGGGTACGAGAGCGCCTGACCGTTCCGGGCACTGTGTGTCGCGGGTGGATATAAGTTCAACATGTTCAGCGAGTGGAAAGTGCTTGGTTCTCTTTAGTTACTTGCGAGGTACAAAGGGGATTGCAGAATTTATATTGGATAAGTATGATTCGCGTTCTATTATGGTGTTGTGAGTTTATTTTAATTGGTCAAAAGTCACGTGGGGTGACGGTAACCTTATTCTAGGTGCGGGTAGGGTGATCCTAAATCGGGAGCGCGATTGGTTTGGATCTATCATTTTCTGGTTTGGCTCTAGCGCGCCCCCTATTGCCATAGACACCACCACCACAGCCAATCGGAAGCCTCCGTTGCCTTGGTTATAAACATAAGTTGATATTTTTTGGGAACTGTTATTTCCACACCCCAAAATTGTTATTTCCACAACACACCATAATTTTATTCCAGGATTATCGGAATGTCGCTGGGTATTCTATAAGGGAATAACAGAAAAGGGATTGACAGATGAAGACGAGAAAGTTACTACGCAGCTTATCCACAAAGTGAATAACCAGGATAATGTCCCATCTGGTAGGCTACGAATGGCGAGTCAAGTAACTTGGTACTATCTAATTGGTGTGCATTTCTTT
>JAPDHQ010002524.1:0-13164 GCA_026184515.1 Peronosclerospora sorghi
CCCTAATTGTATTGCGCGCTTCCTCGCAAAATACAGTGTAAGCCTGTAACAGGATCAGTCCTGTTACACCTGGTAGCACTTTGTGGTCCGTCTTAACGACCACAGTTCCGTTCTGCTAGTTAACTAGCGGCGAAGATTAAGAGCCGCTCGGCATCATGTCGCGAGACATGTCGGCTGCCGAGCAAGAAAGAACGCCGGAAGAGGTGAATAAACACTTCCCTCACTTCTCGTCGCGTAGTAAAGACGCGACGGCGGAAATGATTCGGTCTATGGGGACCGACATCATTACCTTCCTCAAGAGTAAGTATCCAGATGAAGTGGTACAGGTGGTGAACCGCTTTAGGCTAAACCACTTAAAAAAGTCAGAACGACCCGCGCCAGAGGCAGCGCGGACCGCAACTGCACCTGCAACGCATAGCGTTGAAGTAGTAAAGGCGCGAGTACCGCCCTGTACCGGCGAAGGGGGCGAGCCCCTTCGTAGATGGTTCGCAGAGGTGGAAGATGCCATCTCTGCGCAAAATATTGTTGACGAACGTCAACAGGCGTACTTCGCCACAACATGTCTGGGCGGCAGAGACAGGGCATGGGCGATGAGTCGCAGAGCCACTGATGACTCTGCGTTCCTTACTTATAAGGAATTTAAAGCTGAGCTAAAGCTCAACTTTGAAGCTCCAGAAATGGAGCTAAGTAGTCGGCAGGAGTTTATGGAACTCCGGCAAGGTAAGCTTGACCTTCAAGCTTACGCTGAGAAGACGCAATATTTGCTGTCAAATATTGTGTATGAGCCGGTGCCCCCTGCTATGCAGGTCACTGGCTTCATGAAGGGACTCAATGATGGTCCCGTCAAACAGAGTCTCTATCGGCACCCGCCAGATACTCTGAGGGATGCCATTGATATGAGCATCCGTGAGGAGTTCAGCATGTGATCAGCGTCATCTCATGCTTGGTACAGCCGAAGGGCTCAACAGCCCTTCGCTTTTGACATGCCGCAACAGCATGTCAACAATAAGCAGTCAGGCAGACGAAGCTCACACTTCGTCTCAAGAAACAGCCACCCGCGCCAGAGCATGGGCGGTGGAGGTCCAGAGCCGATGGACCTATCGGTTGCGGTTGCTTCGAACTCGAAGCAACCGAAATTTAAGAAGAACATTCGCTGCAATCGATGCGCGAAAGTGGGGCATTTTGCCCATGAGTGTATGGCACCGCGTCCGGTGCCACGCAGTCAGCGGACGGAACCGTCCGCTGCACGGCGACACCAACAGGGACATAACCCTGTTGGTGCAAAAAACGTAAATCACCAGTAGGGGAGGGGCGCCCTACTGGGAATATTATCCCACATGCCGACATAGGGCATGTGAGGGTAATAGCCCCAGACGGGACTATGTCCTGTCAAAAGGTGCAGGGTGATGGTAAGCCTCTTATCACCCTGGAGGTTAAGCCGCACGGGAGAGATGTCCCCATGCGAGCTTTGTTTGACACAGGAGTGTCAAACAATTTCGTTAGAACTCAGAGTCTAACGCTGTTGAGCTTCGTGGAGGTAGAAACCCCACGAAGTATGTTGTCAGTCCGGCTAGCAACAGGTTTTACCGTGACTATTCCAAAGCGTGTGATTAAGACACGCTTCGAGTTGAATGAACTGCCATTCGAGGATGAATTCATCGTCCTCGATTTAGATAACAAGTTCGATGTGATACTTGGAATCCCATGGATGTCCAAGTTTAAACCTTCGATCGACTGGGTTAATCTATCGATCGACTGCGGCGGACGCACAGGATCTGATCACCCTGTGTGTAATCCGGCTGTATCGGAGGATACAAACGCAGCGTCAGACAGTCTGGTGGATAGCGATGGCGCCACCAGGTATGTTCTGACACGATCAGCGGAAGGTACCTCCGCTGGTGAGAGTCCAGAGGGACTACCTCACGCAACAGAAGAGTTGTTGCGTGTTGGAGAGAAACATTCCACGGGTGATAAAGACCACCGTGAGAATGAAGTGATATCCACGGTGGGAAACACCCACCGTGAGAATGAAATGATATCCACGGTGGGAAACACCCACCGTGAGAATGAAATAGTATCCACAGTGGGAAACACCCACTGTGCGACCGAAGGTTCCAACACGACGAATGAATTCCGTGTTGATGAGAGTGAACTCACGATCTAGTGCAATCGTGAGCAAAACTCCGTGGTGGCCAGTGCCCACCACGTTGCGTTAGCCATGCGCACGGGTGATAAAGACCACCATGTCGCAGAAAAGGCGGCCGGTCAGACGAGCACATCTGATCGCCAAAATTACATGGTAGGCAGTGGCCACCATGATGATGAGTATTCGCACACGGTAAATCGTAATCACCGTGTAGCAGTCAATCAGACGAGTGCGTCTGATTTCATGGGCAGTTCCGTCCAGACAATCAACGTCTTGACGCAAACGGAGACCGGACTAGCTACCAAGTCTCTGTTGATGGAACACCCTCCGAAAGAGGGTTAGGAGGTGATGGCTCTTCTAGCGCTAAGCTGGAAGAAGTTTGCGAGAAGCTTTCACGATGGTCAGATCGAACAGATCTGTATCATCGTTGCAACATATGATGTAGTGGATATTCGTGAACGAATATCCACATTACAAGTGGAAAACATTGGGAAAGAGTTTCCCAATGATCAAACGAGACTTCAGCTCTTTGAAGCGCAGAGCTGGGAGTCACTTAAAGCGAACTCCCCATTTTATGAGGTACTTCGGGAATACGCTGACGTATTCCCAGAAGAAGTACCTAGAGATCTCCCTAAGGATAAGGGAAATCGTCATGAGATTGACCTCGTGCCAGGCACGAAGTATTGTGTCACGCGGCAATAGCCGTTGCCGCGTGATCAAGTAAAAGCGATCGACGAGTTTTTCGAATCTCGTCGTAAATCAGGCCAAGTGCGGGAGTCTATCTCACCGCACTCTACCCCCACCTTTTGTGTGAAACAGTCCACAGGTGGGTGGAGAATCGTTCACGCTTACAACAAGCTGAACGAAGCGACTGTACCGGCGCAGACGCCGATACCGCGAAAAGATGTCATCATTGATGGCATGTGCGGGAGCACCATCTTTAGTGCTCTCGATCTAAGAGATGGATTTTATCAAATCCTAATGCGTGAGAAGGATATCCCTCTCATGGCGGTAAGCACCCCAAGCGGCATGCTTTGGGAGTGGCTTGTTATGCCGCAGGGGCTTCAAAATTCCCCTGCTACGTTTAACAGATGCGTAACGCATCTATTACGCCTTGTGCGAGAATTCGCACCGAGTTATTTCGATGACGTGTTCATCCATAGTAAGGGTGAACACGATAAAAGCGATGTAGATGTCCATAGGGAACATCTACGTCGAGTGTTGGAGCTTATGCGTAAGCATAAGCTCTATGAAATCTAAAGAAGTGCACCTTTGGTGCACCTGAGATACCCGTTCTTGGATGCTTTGTGGACAATAACCTGGTGCGTCCTGATCCAGAAAAGATCAGGGTGATCGTTGAATGGCCTACGCCAAACAACGTTAAGGAACTTCTAATGTTCCTTGGGTTTGCAACATATTTGCACAAGTATTCGTGCAACTATGCTGGGTTGATACGACCTCTTTCTCAATTACTTAAGAAAGATGTCGAATGGCATTGGGATACCCAATGTCAAGATGCTTTTGATGCAGTCAAGCAAAGCTTGACTGAAGCGCCTGTCTTGGCTATAGCCGATAACGAGCGTCCGTTCCAAGTCGTTTGCGACGCGAGCGATTTCGCTATCGGCTGTGCTTTGATGCAGCGTGATCACGATGATCGTGATCACGTAATCTGCTATCAATCGCGTCAGTTGCGCCCAGCCGAGCGCAACTATCCAGTGCATGACAAGGAACTCCTTGCCATGAAGTACGCACTGGCTAAGTTTCGGATCTATCTATTGGGAGATAGACCGTTTGTGGTTTACACGGACCATGCGTCGCTACGCACGGCCGTGAATTCACCACACATTTCTCAAAGAATGGCTCGATGGCTGTCATTCTTTGCTGAGTACAGCTTTACGGTTAAATACAAACCCGGAAAGTTGAACGTGATAGCGGATGCGCTATCACGAAGGCCCGATTACGAGACGAAACCGTCCGTAACCGAAGGGGCCAGTGCAAACGCGATTCGTTGCACTGCTTTGTCGTCGTCAATTATACGACAAGTACGCGAGGCGTACAAAACAGACGAGGAGACACGTCTGTTGATTGATTACTTACGTAATCAATCAACTGAGAAACGCGACGAACTCCCAGAGTTCCTCCGCGCTTGCGTGCATCGATATCGACTGCACGATGGTCTGCTGCTTTACAGCACAGACCAAAAAGATGAAAGTCGCATCGTCGTTCCAAACGACGATGAACTCAAACATCAAATTATGTTTGAGTATCATGATGCTCCGATTTCGGGGCATCAAGGTCGAGAGAAGACATACGCTTCTCTCGCACGTGACTTTTACTGGCGAAACCAGTACAAGTGGGTACGCAAATACGTACGCGCTTGCGAGATTTGCCAGCGCGTTAAGACTGCGCAGTATGCACAGGCTCCGCTGCAATCTCTGCCGGTTCCGACAGAGTGTTGGAAGTCCATTTCAATGGACAACGTATTAGTTCTTCCACCCGACAATATTCGGAAGACTGGAATAGTGGTCTATGTAGACCGTTTCAGTAAGATGGTACATCTTACTGCAGTATCAGCGAATGTAACCGCCGCTCAAACAGTGCGGATATTCGTTGATACGGTATTCCGTTTGCACAGAATGCCGGAAGACATTGTCTCGGATAGAGATCCGAGATTTACAGGACGTTTCTGACAAGAAACGTTCTCATTGTTGGGAACCCAGTTGAAGATGTCAACTGCGGACCATCCGGAAACGGATGGGCAGACGGAACGGGTTAACCGCGTTCTCGGAGACATGTAGCGATCATACGCACATGCCTTTGATCAGTGGAGTGACTATCTGCCACTCTCTGAATTCGCGATTAACAATTCGGTGCATGCTTCAACTAAGCATACACCGTTCTACGTGAATGCCTTAAGGCATCCACGAACCCCAGCTTTACTTGGCGGTACGCCAAGTTAAGTGGGGGAGAGACCCGATCAAGTTTTGAGCGATTCAATGCGCAAGTTGCAACTGCAACTTGTGAACAAAACGATGGCCCTTCTACTGAAAGTACAGTAGAAGTGGAAGCAGCTTCAATTGAAACTGAAGCTGCATACGATGAATATGTGTCTGCAGCAATGGATGCAGACAACGAGGACAATGCACCTACTGCTGATATAGCAGTAGATGAATTCTTATTACAGCACCAAGCTGTAATACGCTATGTAAAGGATGCACTTGCCTCTTCTTTTGATAAGCAGAAGCAAAATGCAGATAAACAAGGAAGGAAGAACAAGAACCCCTTTCTTAAAGGTGAATTAGTATTACTAAGTACTACTAATTTGCCTACACATGCAATAAGCAACTTCCCTACACGGAAGTTGCTTCCTAAGTACATTGGACCTTTCAAGGTCCAAGAGATTCGGGGGAATGCCTATACCTTAGACATTCCCACAGCAATGCGGCTTCACCGAACATTCTATGTTGGGCGGCTCAAGCCGTATCACTCGTCTTCGTCTTTCGACGAGACGAAGAACCACGGGAGATGCCGTGCTTCTCCAAGTCTCCCAATAGATACTTGTAATCGGCCTCCAGCCGTTGGTGAGCAGAGCGGAGAGTCGTTACCTCCGCCTTCGACTGCTGGAGATCAGCCGTGCGCCGATCGAGCTCTCTCTTATAGTGAGAAAGCTCAATATACAGAAGATCATTCTTCTGCTGGAGGGCAGTGTGCGCTCCGAGGATGTCGCGGACATCCTCGCGAATAGACCGATATGTCTTCACGCAGTGAGACATATCGCTGCTCTAGGAGGAATAACCCTCCTCGAGCTTGCGGAGCGAAGAACCATGCTCCGCAACAACAACGACGAGGGAATTCTCAACCTCCCCGCCCCTGATTGATAATCAGGGGAATAAGCGATATATCCTCGAGCGCTTGATCTCGAAGCGCTCGGTGCCTTTGAAGAAGGGGCAGCGTACCGAGTACTTGGTACGCTGGCTGGGATATCCCCAAGAGTTCGACTCTTGGGAGCCGATTGAGGTTCTGAGGGCCGACGCCCCAGACCTTTTGACTGAGTTTGAGAAGAAGTCTCAAACTCATAATGCGAAGTAGCATCAACGGTAGGTGTTGATGCATTCAGGGTATCAATTAAAGCCTGAATTTCGGCGGGTGCGGAAAAACCACTGAACCCCCGCAACTCCTCCTCTGACAGACGAGGAGCGCCCTGCGGACACCGCGGGCAAACGAGGTGAGAAGGGACACCACACTTTAACCCTTCTTTGATGCAAGCAAAATGGATGTATTCCATTTTGCCTGTTCGAGAGTGCTTTAAAAAGCGCTCGCGCATTACGTGAACTTTATTCACGTAATCATCTGGGATTTTGTTGTAGTTGTCAACAAAAGAATTCCAACTCTGAGTCAGGGCGTCTTTATCGTCCCTGTTCTTCCTTGACCCTTTCCGGCTCGAATAATATCGAACCTGGAAAAAGAGGTCAATAAAGTACAGACGTCTATCGTCTGTACTTCGATCGAATCGACGTGACTGGATGTCTTCGAATTCATCCAGCACGTTGATATCGAACAACGCATACTGGCAGTCCCGTTTACGGTGACCGCCACTGTTGGGAGCAATAGCCCAGCCAGGGGGCCAAAACCCCACTCTGTACGGAACATGTGGTTCCGTACGATGATACGCTTTAGAAGCGGCAGCCGCCGCTTCTGTTCGAGCTCTTTTAGCAGGCGGAGCACCGCCTGCTTCAACACCACGCGCCGGGGTTAAACCACCCCGACGTGGAGAAGTACTTGGTCCAGGTGGGGATCTGCGTTCCAGCAATCACCTGTGATAATCATTGTCGCTGTCAGCTATGACAGCGACACCAGAGTCGTCATCGCTGTTAGGCGATGAGCACCTAGCGAGTTTCGACTCGCTAGATCCTTTAGTGGGGACATCTGTATCCCCATCACTTTGTTCGTAGTCAGAACTCCCGAACATGGCCCTCTTGGCAACACGCCATTCGGAAGTTGCCATCGTGCGAGAAGTTGCATTAGCAACATCTCCCTGTTTCTTGTCAGATGCCGCCTTAGCAGCATCTGTGGTCGAAGACGGTACGTCTTCCGACCTTTGCGTAGTTGACGCTGCTAATGCAGCGTCACTGTTGTCACTCAGCACCTCAGCACCTAGTGCTGAGGCGGAGGAAGAAGCTCCTCCTTTGTTTTTTTTAGCAGCGCTCTTTAGAGCGCCGCCGCCGTGTGTCTTGACCATCGAGTCGATGGTCAATCAGTTGGTGAATGAGAAATTCTGACCAACAAAAGCCACCCATGATTGGCCAAAATAAGAATTATTATTGGCCAACCACCTTAAGTGGGGGGTGATGTAATGGGGTGCCATTACATAATAGATATTCAAGTTAGAATATCACAGTTTAATTTCAGACGCGTTGTCTGAAATTTAAATAAGAGATTATAAGTTATTATAATCTAATAAGGAAAAGTCGATTCGGTATAAATACCGAATATTGCAGGTTAACTAATAGTACAGTTAGTTAAAGACTTGATATTATTATATTAATTAATTAGTTACTATACTATTAGCCTCTAAACCACCCATTAAATAAACACTCTTAATTTTGCGTTCTAACCCACAAGTGAATATTAATATATTTACTTTAATTATAGGATTAGTTGTAATCAACTAATCCTGCCCTAATTGTATTGCGCGCTTCCTCGAAAAATACAGTGTAAGCCTGTAACAGGATCAGTCCTGTTACAAGATTTGTGTCACGTAGGGAAGGACGTGAATGCTGCGGGAGGAGTGTTGGAAAGAGATGGTGGTTTAAGACACGGTTCTCACGTGGAGCAATCCAAGGGGTCTGGTTGGGTCAGAAACCCGGTCAGAAGCCATTGACTGTGGGTAAGAATATGGAATACGGCGACATAGTAGGGCGAACAATAAATTTGGATTGTATGTTAGAGGTTAAGACAGTAAGCTTGCAAAAGCACCAGAAACACACGTCCCTGTGGATAACTAGTGACAACGTGGAAACAGATTCACGTGAAGGTTACATCGCGTGATAAGTGGCTAGATTATAACGTTAAGTTTCTATTATTTAACAATTTGTGTTCATTATGCGGCAAACTTGAGAAATAATTCCATGATTTCTTCGTGATTCTTCAGTTTGATTCGAGATTTGACAGAAGTTTGGGTTACGATAAAGTAACTTTTGTACTCGACAGAGAGTACAAGCTTATGTTGACGTTCTTGCACACATTTTGTTGACTCTGCTTTAGGCGTTTCATTATATTCCATGTGTCGTCGTCAGATTCTGCTCTTTCGGGGATGAAAACGTTAAAACATGCTAAAAGTTGGAATTTTGTGAGTAATCATTGAATTTAACTAAAGTACGACTTTTGGAGGTACCAATTGGGCACTTATATATCAATTCAATTTGATAATATTTCTATCTTTGATGCGTACATCGACCACGGGATTGATTTTAATTAATATATTGGTGACGATGGAACGAGTGCATCATGCATGTGTAGGTAGATAATCACGTATCAATAAACATTTTACTGCATAAGTCAATTGTTTGGGTCATTCTCTAGTATTGTCACTGTAAAAGTTGTACTCGAAGCAGAGATCTTACACTACCTGGTCTGATTTTTTTGACCAGGTATGATCTTGCGTGGATCACTCAGCGGATGTCTTGGCCTTCTCATAGCAATTTGTGCCACAGTTTTCCGGCTTGTTGAAGCCCGTAAAGATTTCATTTATCTGAAGCGCCAACTCATCTTTAGACTCCACTCCAAATTTTCTAATTCTTCTTGACAAATCATCATACCTTCAGGGAATTCAACAAATATTTCATATTTTTCTTTGGTATTGGCTTTGGGGTATGAACTAGGTACATCACCGTGTCCAGCAGCGACACCTAATTTCGCGCCAACACCAGAATAACTTTGACGGTATTTATTTCCATCACCGTGGAAAACGTAAACAAAATATTCATCATTAACCTGTTTGTCGCCCCTCGCCACCAGACGCGCCTTGTAACTCTCGACCGTTCCATTGACTTGAGTTTTTTTGGAAGCCAACTTGGTCGGAAGATGTACTTTATCCGGCTTGCGTCGCACGATCTTCCATGTTTCCAGTTTTTCAAGCGATTTTAATTCTGCTTGCTCTGCGGTTGTCCACATATCCGCGTTAGAACTTACATGTAACTGTTCGGGTCAGGTACTGCAGTTCTTAATTTTTCTCAAGTGTTTAGAATTTCAGAGGCTGCGTACACATATAGTGCACTTCCATCAATCGAACCGTTACAACATGCGACCGTTGTGTCAGCTCTACTTTCAAATCCATTCAAAACTTTTCCCTTGTCTCTTCTTCTTTGACACGATTCTTCAAACTCTATATCCTTCTGTGTCTTCTTCTGTTTTCTGTTTAGCTTTCTGGCGTGGGTGGTTGATTTTTCATCCTTGGTTTCCACTTCAGTTCTGTTATCCAAAACAACTCCCTTTTCTTTGCGTGCGGACACTTCTCCACACATTCAATTGCTCGCGTTTGTTTCCACTTTTACAACATTTCCAAACTTTTCGTACTTTTATCACTCGCGTCCTTATCGAGAGTTTCCATGTAAGTCACATGCCTAGTGAAAGTGATAACGTTGTCCTTAATCAACAAAAACTTGTGTCCCTGGTTTTTTTCGTCGCTTTTCCCAAGGATCAAAGCATGTTCCGCAAGCTTTGCAAGATCCTTCTTCTGTGGATCTCTTCATACCATACACGAATAGCCAAAAGCGACACTATCAGTTGAACTGGTCGTTTTCCACTCAAATCTTCAATTGCGGACAATATCCCTTCGTTTTCTCTCGTTGGGGTGCAGTTTAAGATGTATGCCGCATACTCATCCTCTCCGACCAATACATGAGAGGAAGCGCAGACCCAAAAATCATGCACCAAACCATGTTAAAAATGGTTTAATTCATCCTTTTTAGATTTAACGTTTGTGACCGGATTTCAAAACTCGGTAATGTAGCCGGGTGCGTACACGCACGGTGCGGCTAGCGCACAGATGAAGACTTTCCTTTAAGCGGCTTTCGCCGCTACTTAGCCGATACGCCCTTTTAAAAGGGCTTAGTAGGAGAGAGCTCTCCTACTCGGGGCCAAGATTCCCGGGGTGGTCTACAGATAGCTTTCGCTAACCCCTTTTAACAAGGCTTCACTTATAAAGGGAGGTAGTGTAATGGAGAACTCCCTTAGGCTACAATACTCACTGCGCGCGCGACCGGGCGTGGTCGCGCGCCTGACAGTCTTAAGTATTTTTGTAAACTAAATGTATATTTAATATATAATTTGACTAAATTAATTTAAACTAATGTAAACTATATGTAATACTAAGTAGAACTTACCAAATTCGTACCTAGCTAAAGTGTAGTGTACACCACCTGTGTACCAACACGTGGCTGGCTGCCACGCCACCCCCAAGGGCTCCTGCCTTGATTGGTTAAAATAACCAATGGTTCAAAACCTTTCGAACCGGTTAATACTGACCCCAACCGTAGTGTAGTCACGTACACCACCTACTAAATGTGACTCGAATGTAACCCTGTTACAGGTAATCTGATGTCTTATTCCGGTCTACTTGCAGAATAGATCCACGTTTTGGACCATTTTTGGACCTTTGAGGTCACTGTAAATCACTCCTCTGATGCAATCAATCAGTGGGTTATTCCCGAATCTTTTTGCTTCGGCTCCTTCTTTTGCTTCTCTTTGCCTTACGCACAGGTCAGGCAGCTTGTCGTTTTGTTGTTCGTGGAAACTATGCCTGACCTGGGGGTTTTCAACTCTATTATATGCGAGATGACCACAGCGCACATGGAAGTGATGCAAACCCCCTTTATGAACTCCTCCGGCTTATTTTCCTCCACGTTACTAAAACCATGCTTGAAAATTTGTTTGCATCTCATTGTATTTAACGCTTGACAAATTTGTCACAAACACTGCGCCAAAAGTTTCAACTCGGAATAGCACCTCATCATTAAGAACCATGTTCGTTTGGTGACCACCATCCATTATGGTGCATTTCTTTTCCCGTAATGTACCTAGCGATATCAAGTTTTTTTGCTAGTTTAGGTGCATAATACACCTCAGTCAATTCGTTGACCGTCGGATTCCTACAATTTGTTTTCAACGAAACTTTGTCGATCTATGTAGCATTGTATCCTTCCGCATACCACCATCCTGTAGCGCAAGTATCTTCTTGGCTACATTACGTGGCATTTCAAGTAAATTTGCATTCGACACTAGGTGTCTACTCGCGCCTGTCGAAAATCCACAAATTTCTTCGGATATCTCGCTTAGACGTTCTTTCGTCTCGTAATCCGGTTTCGTTCGACAGAGTCGATAATATCACTAGCCTTCACAACATTTATTTGTTTGTTTTCTCCCTCGCTGCTAGAATATTATTTTCGGCTTTCCAGGCAGTTTCTTAGTTTCTGTTGAGTTGACCCTCTATTCCACTTACGTAACTTCTTTTCAGTTGTAACCACCAAAGTTTTATGTAATTTTGTGGAAGACCTTGCTTTATGAGCGTAATCTTCCAGATCTTGTGCACAAGCAACCTGTTCTTGGTATGGAACAGGTAGTCTTGCCTTCCAGGATTGTACCTATCCACGAGCATGATTTTGAGCTGCGAGGCCTCAACTTTACAATGTTTTCATCTATTAACCTTTCACTTAACCGATTTCCACGGGCCAAAGCCACTAAGTACAAATAATAACCTTCCCACGTCCTTCTTGAATCCTTTTCAGACGCAAACCAAATTACCGATTGGTGGCGTAAGATGTTTACTTTGAAAGCCTACCTAAATAAAATGCAAATGAGGTGACAATGGCCACCATGTCCCTATATTGAGCGAAAATATTCCGAGGCTGCCCTCCAAATATTCACCTAAATTTATTTATCTTGAGCCTTTCCGTCCATGTAAAGCCATAGGCCATTTTCCGCAATTTCTATGGCCTCCATGAAGAGGTAGGCCCTCTTTTTGAACCCGGCGCCTAAACTAGGTAAATCTAGAATCCCGAAAACTTTTCAATAGTTAGCTTCGGTATTTTAGTCATACCTTGGCCAAAACGTGTCATCTGCATATGTCCTACAGCCAAATTTGCGCCTCCCATACCTGGCACAGCACCATGCGCCTCCCGATGATTTCGATCTGCATTGACGCGTGGTACACGACCAACTTCAATATCTTCATCCTCGGCCAAATCATGCAGAGTCATCTGCTGGATAAATTGACGATAATTCCTTAAATTTCTTGAAAAGCATTTTTTTATAGGAAACTGGGAGGTCTTTCCTCAACACAGCCGATGTGCTTGCCACCGAGTGTGTACTCAACCGAGGGGTCTTTACACTAGCTCCCCGAAACGTAACGTAATAAATCCAAAACAATTCAGCAATGACTTCCTTGTTAAAAACCTTTAATTATTGGGCTCATCAACTGTAAAAACTTGTATTACCAGAAGAGGTCTTATACTACCTGGCGTGATAGTTTTGACCACGTAGGATCTTGCGTGAGAAAGGGTTTAGGCGCGATAAATTTCTTCACCTCAGCTGTCTTAATAAAAACGAAAAGTATATGTTATGTAATGTTACCAAATTCAAAATATAACAATACTAAAAGTTAAACTTGAAATGTAACTTGAAAATCCATACGCACATTTCAGCCAAAGGGGTTTCATCTTCGTGAAATTACATTTTATCCACAACCTCGAAGATGGATACATATGATTCCGACACGGTGATTGTGATCGTCGCCATGTTGATTGTGAATTTGTGAAGTTGATGGGTATCAGTGTTACAAAGTCGTTTTCAGAGAAAATGTTTGTAGATTTAACCGTTTTCGAGTCCAGCTTCATTCTTGATGCTTTCTTGTTTCCATCGTGTTTTTAGCACTTCTATCAGCAGAAGGGATGCAAGCGTTAATGGATACTAAATGATGATGAGACCAACAAATAACAGAAGCTAAAGAAGAAGGACTAGAA
>JAPDHQ010002531.1:0-10304 GCA_026184515.1 Peronosclerospora sorghi
TCGGACTCCCCGATCCGGTGGTAACCCCATCGGCGGGTTGTCACTAATGACATCTCCAAATTCCTTTAATAAGGAATGGTAAGGGTCCTCAGGATCCACGAGGATCTTGAGGCCGTTCAGGCATTTAAAGCCTGTTTGGTTTTCACCAAAACTGACTCGTCCATCGTGGATGAGGAGTTCAACTCCTCTTCCGGACGTAATACGACAACCTCGTCGATTTCATCTGATTTCAAAGCAGCTTCAAATTCGTAGAAGGACATCTCCTCCAACGACAACAGTTCGCCTACCCCAGGCAACCGTTCCAGGATTACGCCTTCTGTGACAATACCTGTCACACTATTCAGCATCCGATAGTACTGCTGACTACTGGCCTCGGGACTCATCCCGAGACCCAGATGGGGGGAGTCAATTGTCCCATATATTGGAAGCGCCACGCGCCTATCCACAGAGGTCTCTACCTCTACCACCGGTGACTCGCCGGTCTCACCTATAACGGCGTAGTCGGAATCATTTCCGACGTGCGAAAGAGACAAACTTCGGGTCTCTTCGCTTGGAAGCGCCTCGCGCTTAACCACAGGGGTCTCTACCCCTACCAATGGAGTCGCAACTTGTTCGCCGGACATGGCGTGGTCGGAATCAATTTCGACCTGTAGAAGAGACGAACTTCGGGTCTCTTCTATAAGCGCCTCGCGCTTACTCTCAGAGGAATCCACCTCTATCACTGGCTACTCACCAGTATCACCTATATCGGCGCGGGGATTAACCGTCGAATCCCCCTCGTTAAGGAACACTTCCTTAACGCCATTGGGAATGATCATTTCAGACATCCCAATCTCTGGTATCTCACGCCAGAATCGCTTTTGCGATCGAGCAAAGGTGGGTTCATGACTCGCCAATGCTTCACCCGACCGAGGGTGCGTTGAGCCAATGGACTTAGACTTCCAGTATATCCATGGCTCGTGGCGTTACAGCCACTTCATGCCCAGAATGAGGTCATACCTCGAGTCCAAATCCAGGACTAGGCAACGTTCTAAGCTGTCGAAGTCTGCAAACTTCAGCTTAAGGTCAATCGAGACCTTGGGTACAGAAACCTGTACGCCCGTCGCAAGACGGACCGTGACAACGTCACGAGAACGTGCCTCTAGGGCCTCGGCATAAAGCCGACTCTTCTCAACGGAATCCCGTCTGACATAATTGTCAGACGCTCCAGAGTCTATCAAGACTCTCCAAGGCTTATCAAAGCCTTTCACGTCCGCAAGGACTACCAGCAAACCTGGCTGGTACACCAACTCGGTGCTAGAAATCACCGCTTCCCTCGGGGCTTTGTGCTGTCGTCCCTACCCTGGTGCTTAACAGCACTGAGGGGTCTAGAACGCCCCGCACCTACTGGGAGCCGTCGTTTCACGACGGCTTGTACAAGGGCTTTTTCCCCACCCTTGGTCCCTTGTAGCGATTGTCTCGCTGGGGATTTTCGGACATCTGTTCCTCAGATGATCGGTGCTTCCACACAGGAAGCATCTCAGCGGCCCATGCCGCTGCAACATAGCTAAGAGCTCTGCCTCGAAGCTCTGTGAAAAAGAGTCAGAATGACTCTTAGCGGGAGATTTCTCCTCCGCTTCGACCTGACTCAGGTCCATGGGTTCGGGACCCACCTTAGAGGAACGGAAGTTCCTCTCGGCGTTAAACGCCATCTTGAACGCCTCCTCCAGGGATTGGGGTCGGCATCGGAACAATTCCGAACGTGCTGGCCCTTCTCTCAGGCCTCCCATGAAGACGGGGATGGACACATCGTCCGAATACGCTTTCGCGTACATCCCTGCCAACAGGGTCTTAAGCTCCTGGATGTAAATCTCCAGGTCCTTAGTGCCTTGACGGCACCTCAGGAACGCCAGTTGATTCTGTAAAACCAGATCAGGCGTTGCATACATGTCCATGAGCTTCTGCTTAAGGACATTCCGTGTCGGGAACACGTCCGTGACTGGCTCCGAACACGTAAACGCCCATGTACGGGCTTTGACCGTAAGATGGGTCAATGCAAGTCCCACTTGCAAGTGATCAGCGGTCATATTCTCTGTGGCGAAGGCCTTTTCGACCTCTCGAAACCACACGTAAAGGTTGTCACCCTTCTCTCCGGTGAACTCCTTTATCTTGAACGATAAGGGAGGGCGCACCCTCGTGGAATGACCTCCACTACAACTCGCCTCATGAGCGATGAGGGCATTTACCATTGCCTTTACGGTCTCAAGGCCCTGCTACACTAGGAGCTTCATGCCTTCTTCCTCTGTTAAGGGTAACAGCCTTTTAAAGGCTTCCTGTTGGACGAGGGTCAAACTATCCCAATCGTCCTGATTCATCCTTTGCAGAGGATGTCTAGTCTACCAACACAGGTGTTGGATTGACTACAAGTGCTACCAGATGTAGCCGGTGCGTACACGCACGGTGCGGCTAGCGCACAGAGGAAGACTCTTCATTAAAGCGGTAGCTACCGCTACTTAGCCGATACGCCCTTGTAAAGGGCTTAGTAGGAGAGTTCTCCTACTCGGGGCCAAGATTCCCGGGTTAGTTTACGACTTAGCCTTAACGGCTGTATTCCCTTTACGGGATGTAAGTAAAGGGAGGACTCCCTCTTACCTACGACACTCACTGTGCGCGCGACCGGTCGAGTTCTCACGTCCGCAAAATAGAGTGAAATGTAAACTGAATATATTTAGTATGTAATTATTTAAACTAATATAAACTATATGCAATACTAAGTAGAATATTCCTAATTCGTACCTAGCTAAAATGTAGTGTACACACCTGTGTACTGACACGTGGATGGCTGACACACCACCACACCAAGGGCCCCTGACCTGATTGGTTAAAATAACCAAAGGTTCAAAACCTTTCAAACCGGCCAATACTGACCTCAACCGTCGTGTACTCATGTACACCAACACTCAATGTAAACCGAATGTAACCCCGTTACAATGTAGAGGTAGAAATGTCAATTTAACGAAATAGTAATGCTAATCTAAAAAAAAATTCTAAATATTTTGGAAAAGAAAATTCGAAAAAGAAATTTATTAATTTGTAGAGGTAAATATGTCAATTTAAACGAAATAGACATGCCAATCCAAAAGGAAAAAAAATCAATATTTGAAAAATTTGAAAAAAATATTATGTAGAGGTAGAAATGTCAATTTAAACGAAATAGTAATGCCAATCTAAAAAAAATAAATATTTGAAAAAAAAATCCGAAAAATATATATTACTATTCAGAGGTAAAAATGTCAATTTAAACGAAATAGACATGCCAATTGAAACGAAAAAGTAATCCCAATCTAAAAAAAATCTAAATATTTGGAAAAAAAATTAAAAAAATTCTAAATTTGTAGAGATAGAACTGTGAATTTAAACGAAGTAGTAATGCCAAAATAAAAGAATAAAATTTCTAAATATTTGGAAAAAAAATTCGAAAAGAAATTTCTAAATTTGTAGAGGTAGAAATGTCAATTTAAACGAAATAGTAATGTGAATTGAAACAAAATAGTAATGCCAATCTAAAAGAAAAAAATTCAAAATATATGGGAAAAAATCGAAAAAGAAATTTCTAAATTTGTAGAGGTAGATGTAATGGGGTGCCATTACATAATTGATATTCAAGTTAGAATATCACAGTTAAATTTCAGAAGCGTTGTCTGAAATTTAAATAAGAGATTATAAGTTATTATAATCTACGAAGGAAAAGTCGATTCGGTATAAATACCGAATCATGCAGGTTAACTAATAGTACATTTAGCTTAATACTTGATATTATTATATTAGTTAGGTAATTACTATACTGTTAGCCGCTAACCACCCATCTAATAAACTCTTTTAATTTTGCGTTCCAAAGAATAAGTAAATACTTATATTTACTTTTAGTATAGGATTAGTTGTTACCAACTAATCCTGCCCTTATTGTATTGCGCGCTTCCTCCCAAAAGACAGTGTAAGCCCATAACAGGATCAGTGCTTTTACACCTGGTAGCACTTTGTGGTCCGTCTTAACGACCACAGTTCCGTTCCGCTAGTCAACTAGCGGAGAGAAGATTAAGAGCCGCTCGGCATCAAGTCGTGAGACATGACGCCTGCCGAGCGAGAGAGAACGCTGGAAGTGGTGACGAAACACTTCCCCCACTTCTCGTCGCGTAGTAAAGACGCGACGGTAGAAATGTTTCGGTCCATGGGGACCGACATCCTTGCCTTCCTCCTGGGTAAGACCCCGGAGGAAGCGATAGAGGTGGTGAATCGCTTTAGGCGAAACCACCTAGAAAATCCAGCACGTCCCGCGCCAGAGGCAGCGCGGACCGCACCTGCACCTGCAACGCATAGAGTTGAAGTGGTAAAGGCGCGAGTATCGCCCTTTACCGGTGAAGGTGGCGAGCCCCTTCGTAGATGGTTCGCAGAGGTGGAAGATGCCATCTCTGCGCAAAATATTGTTGACGAACGTCAACAGGCGTACTTCGCCACAACATGTCTGGGCGGCAGAGCCAGGTCATGGGCGATGAGTCGCAGAGCCACTGATGACTCTGCGTTCCTGACTTATCAGTATTTAAAAGCTGAGATAAAGCTCAACTTTGAAGCTCCAGAAATGGAGCTAAGTAGTCGGCAGGAGTTCATGGAACTCCGGCAAGGTAAGATTGACCTCCAAGCTTACGCTCAGAAGACACAATATTTGCTGTCAAATATTGTGTATGAGCCGGTGCCCCCCTGCTATGCAGGTCACTGGCTTCATGAAGGGTCTCAATGATGGTCCCGTCAAACAGAGTCTTTACCGGCACCCGCCAAAGACTCTAAGGGATGCCATTGATATGAGCATCCGTGAAGAGTTCAGCATGCGATCAGCGTCATCGCATGCTGGGTACAGCCGAAGGGCTCAACAGCCCTTCGCTTTTGACACGCCGCAATGGCATGTCAACAATCAGCAGTCAGGCAGACGTAGCTCACACTTCGTCTCAAGAAACATCCACCTGCGCCAGAGCATGGGCGGTGGAAGTCCAGAGCCGATGGACCTATCGGTTGCGGTTGCTTCGAACACGAAGCAACCGAAATTTAAGAAGAAAATTCGCTGCAATCGATGCGCGAAAGTGGGGAATTTTGCCCATGAGTGTATGACACCGCTTCCGGTGCCACGCAGTCAGCGGACGGAACCTTCCGCTGCACGGCGCCACCAACACTGACATCACCCTGTTGGTGCAAAAAACAACGTAAATCACCAGTAGGGGCGGGGTGCCCTACTGGGAATGTTATCCCACATGCCGACATAGGGCATGTGAGGGTAATAGCCCCAGACGGGACTATGTCCTGTCAAAAGGTGCAGGGTATTGATAAGCCTCTTATCACCCTGGAGGTTAAGCCGCACGGGAGCGATGTCCCCATGCGAGCTTTGTTTGACAAAGGAGCGTCAAACAATTTCGTTAGAACTCAGAGTCTAACGCTGTTGAGCTTCGTGGAGATAGAAACCCCACGAAGTATGTTGTCAGTCCGGTTAGCAACAGGTGCAACCGTGACTATTCCAAAGCGTGTGATTAAAACACGCTTCGAGTTGAATGAACTGTCATTCGAGGATGAATTCATCGTCCTCGATTTAGATGACAAGTTCGATGTGATACTTGGAATCCCATGGATGTCCAAGTTTAAACCTTCGATCGACTGGGTTAACCTATCGATCGACTGCGGCGGACCCACAGGATCTGATTACCCTGTGTGTAATCCGGCTGTATCAGAAGATACAACCGCAGCGTCGGAAAGTCTGGTGGATAGCGATGGCACCACCAGGTCTGTTCCGACACGATCAGCGGAAGGTACCTCCGCTGGTGAGAGTCTAGAGGGACTACCACACGCAACAGAAAAGTCGTTGCGTGTTGGAGAGGAACATTCCACGGGTGATAAAGACCACCGTGAGAATGAAGTGATATCCACGGTGGGAAACACCCACCATGAGAATGAAATAGTATCCACTGTGGGAAACACCCACTGTGCGACCGAAGGTTCCAACACGACGAAAGAATTCCGTGTTGATGAGAGTGAACTCACGATCGAGTGCAATCGTGAGCAAAACTCCGTGGTGGCCAGTGCCCACCACGTTGCCTTAGCCATTCACACGAGTGATAAAGACCACCGTGTCGCAGAACAGGCGGCCGATCAGACGAGCACATCTGATCGCCAAGCAAATCCCATGGTAGGAAGTGGCCACCATGATGATGGTATTCGCACACGGTGAATCGTAATCACCGTGTAGCAGTCAATCAGACGAGTGCGTCTGATTTCATGGACAGTTCCGTCGAGACGATCAACGTCTTGACGCAAACGGAGACCGGATTAGCTACCAAGTCTCTGTTGATGGAACACCCTCCGAAAGAAGGTTCGGAGGTGATGGCTCTTCCAGCGCTAAGCTGGAAGAAGTTTATGAGAAACTTGCACGATGATCAGATTGAACAGATCTGTATCATCGTAGCAACAGATGATTTAGTGGATATTCGTGAACGAATATCCACATTACAAGTGGAAAACATTGGGAAAGAGGTTCCCAATGATCAAACCAAAGTTCAGCGCTTTGAAGCATAGTGCTGGGAGACGCTTAAAGCGAACTCCCCATTTTATGAGGTACTTCTGGAATACGATGACGTATTCCAAGAAGAAGTACCTAGCGAGCTCCCTAAAGATAAGGGAACTCGTCATGAAATTGACCTCGTGCCAGGCACGAAGTATTGTGTCACGCGGAAATGGCCGTTGCCGCGTGATCAAGTAAAAGCGATCGACGAGTTTTTCGAAGCTCGTCGTAAAGCAGGCCAAGTGCGGGAGTCTATCTCACCGCACTCTACCCCCACCTTTTGTGTGAAAAAGTCCACAGGTGGGTGGAGAATCGTTCACGCTTACAACAAGCCGAACGCAGCGACGGTACCGGCGCAGACGCCGATACCGCGAAAAGATGTCATCATTCATGGCATGTGCGGGAGCACCATCTTTAGTGCTCTCGATCTAAGAGATGGATTTTATCAAATCCTAATGCGTGAGAAGGATATCTCTCTCACGGCGGTAAGCACCCCAAGCGGCATGCTTTTGGAGTGGCTTGTTATTCCGCAGGGGCTTCGAGATGCCCTTGCTACGTTTAAAAGATGCGTAACGCATCTATTACGCCCGGTGCGAGAATTCGCACCGAGTTATTTCGATGACGTGTTCATCCATAGTAAGGGTGAACACGATAAAAGCGATGTAGATGTCCATAGGGAACATCTACGTCGAGTGTTAGAGCTTATGCGTAAGCATAAGCTCTATGCAAATCTAAAGAAGTGCACCTTTGGTGCACATGAGATACCCGTTCTTGGATGCTTTGTGGGCAAGCACGGGGTGCGTCCTGATCCAGAAAAGATCAGGGTGATCGTTGAATGGCCTACGCCAAACAACGTTAAGGAACTTCGAAAGTTCCTTGGGTTGGTAACATATTTGCACAAGTATTCGTGCAACTATGCTGGGCTAATACGACCTCTTTCTCAATTACTTAAAAGATGTCGAATGGCATTGGGTATCCCAATGCCAAGATGCTTTTGAAGCAGTCAAGCAAAGTTTGACTGAAGCGCCTGTCTTGGCTATAGCCGATAACGAGCGTCCGTTCCACGTCGTTTGCGACGCGAGCGATTTCGCTATCGGCTGTGCATTGATGCAGCGTGATCACGATGATCGTGATCGCGTAATCTGCTATCAATCGCGTCAGTTGCGCCCAGCCGAGCGCAACTATCCAGTGCATGACAAGGAATTCCTTTCCATCAAGTATGCACTGGCCAAGTTTAGGATCTATCTCTTGGGAGATAGACCGTTTGTGGTTTACACGGACCATGCGTCTCTACGCACAGCCGTGAATTCACCACAAATTTCTCAAAGAATGGCTCGATGGCTGTCATTCTTTGCTGAGTATAACTTTACGGTTGAATACAAACCCGGAAAGTTGAACGTGATAGTGGATGCGCTATCAAGAAGGCCCGATTACGAGACGAAACCGTCCGTAACCGAAGGTGCCAGTGCAAACGCGATCCGTTGCACTGCTTTGTCATCGTCAATCATACGACAAGTACGCGAGGCGTACAAAACAGACGAGGAGACACGTCTCTTGATTGATTACTTAAGTAATCAATCAAGTGAGAAGCGCGACGAACTCCCAGAGTTCCTCCGCGCTTGCGTGAATCGATATCGACTGCACGATGGTCTGCTGATTTACAGCACAGACCAAAAAGATGAAACTCGCATCGTCGTTCCAAAGACGATGATCTCAAACATCAAATTATGTTTGAGTATCATGATGCACCGATTTCGGGGCATCAAGGTCGAGAGAAGACATACGCTTCTCTCGCACGTGACTTTTACTGGCGAAACCAGTACAAGTGGGTACGAAAATACGTACGCGCTTGCGAGATTTGCCAGCGCGTTAAGCCTGCGCAGTCTCCACAGGCTCCGATGCAATATCAGCCGGTTCCGACAGAGTGTTGGAAGTCCATTTCAATGGACTTCGTATTCGGTCTTCCACCCGACAATAGTCGGAAGACTGGAATTGTAACGGGGTTACATTCGGGTTACATTGAGTGTTGGTGTACATGAGTACACCACGGTTGAGGTCAGTATTGGCCGGTTTGAAAGGTTTCGAACCTTTGGTTATTTTAACCAATCAGGGAAAGGGCCCTTGGTGTGGTGGTGCGTCAGCCATCCATGTGTCAGTACACAGGTGTGTACACTACATTTTACCTAGGTACGAATTAGGAATATTCTACTTAGTATTACATATAGCTTATATTAATTAGTTTAAATTAATTTAGGCTAATTACATATTAAATATATTCAGTTTACATTTCACTCTATTTTGCGGACGTGCGACCTCGACCGGTCGCGCGCGCAGTGAGTGTCGTAGGAAGAGGGAGTCCTCCCTTTACTTACATCCCGTAAAGGGAATACAGCCGTTAAGGCTAAGTTGTAAGCTAACCCGGGAATCTTGGCCCCGAGTAGGAGAACTCTCCTACTAAGCCCTTTACAAGGGCGTATCGGCTAAGTAGCGGTAGCTACCGCTTTAAGGAAGAGTCTTCCTCTGTGCGCTAGCCGCACCGTGCATATACGCACCGGCTATATCTGGTAGCAGTTGTAGTCAATCCAACACCTGTGTTGGTAGACTAGGCATCCTCTGCAAAGGATGAATCAGGACGATTGGGATAGTTTGACCCTCGTCCAGCAGGAAGCCTTTAAAAGGCTGTTACCCTTAACGGGGGAAGAAGGCATGAAGCTCCTAGTGGAACAGGGCCTTGATACCGTAAAGGCAAGGGTAAATGCCCTCATCGCTCATGAGGCGAGTTGAAGTGGAGGTCATTCCACGGGGGTGCGCCCTCCTTTATCGTTTAAGATAAAGGAGTTCACCGGAGAGAAGGGTGACAACCTTTACGTTTGGTTGAGAGAGGTCGAAACGGCCTTCGCCACAGAGAACATGACCGCTGATCACTTGCAAGTGGGACTTGCACTGACCCATCTTACGGGCAAAGCCCGTACATGGGCGTTTACATGCTCGGAGTCAGTCACGGACGTGTTTCCAACATGGAAGGTCCTTAAGCAGAAGCTCATGGACATGTACGCAACGCCTGATCTGGTTTTCCAGAATTAACTGGCGTTCCTGAGGTGACGTCAAGGCACTAAGGACCTGGAGATTTATATCCAGGAGCTTAAGACCATGTTGGCAGGGATGTACGCGAAGGCGTATTCGGACGATGTGTCCATCCCCGTCTTCATGAGAGGCCTGAGAGAAGGGCCAGCACGTTCGGAACTGTTCCGATGCTGAACCGAATCCATGGAGGAGGCGTTCAAGATGGCGTTCAACGCCGAGAGGAACTTCCGTTCCTCTAAGGTGGGTCCTGAACCCATGGACCTGAGTCAGGTCGAAGCGGAGGAGAAACCTCCCGCTAAGAGTCACTCTGACTCTTTTTCACAGAGCTTCGAGGCAGAGCTCTTAGCTATGTTGCAGCGGCATGGGCCGCTGAGATGCTTCCTGTGTGGGAGCATGGATCATCTGAGGAACAGATGTCCGAAAAATCCCCAGCGAGACACTCGCTACAAGGGACCAAGGGTGGGGAAAAAGGCTTGTACAAGCCGTCGGGAAACGACGGCTCCCAGTAGGTGCGGGGCGCCCTACTGGGGAACCCCTCAGTGCTGTTAAGCCCCAGGATAGGGTACGACAGCACAAAGCCCCGAGGGAAGCGGTGATTTCTAGCACCGAGTTGGTGTACCAGCCAGGTTTGCTGGTAGTCCTT
>JAPDHQ010002549.1:0-11815 GCA_026184515.1 Peronosclerospora sorghi
GAATACGAAGCGTCAGATGTCATAGTACTCCGTAAATTGATAACCTGCGTAAATTAATCGTCCAGGGGTGGTCCAAAGAAGATTCTTTTAGACAGGTTCTATTGTATAAAAAAGTCGGTGTATGTCCGTGGGCTCGAAAATTAGTGCTTGGCTGGAATTTTTACCATGTTACCTTACTGTTTGGCTAGATTTTTTCCCGCTTTTTTGTGGTTGGCTCCATATTGCTTTTCTCTCTTTTATACTGAGGCATTACTGCCCTAGATCAGCAAATGCAATTCCGGCGTTCACGTTATTACAACGGTCAACACCCTAGTCTATAAAATTAAAAGCGTAGCCCACTTTGGGTGCCCTCTCTGCCCTCTCAGCCAATCAAATGCCGCGACCATCCTCACTGACCAATGCGAGTACAGGAAAGTGATTACAGGTGGAGAGGGCACCATCGCAAGAACGACAAGAAGCGGGCAACCCTAAACCCTCGAGTACACAGAGAGCCACATTGAAACCCACGGGTACCCCGACTACTAGTTTTTGATTATGAGAATACGAGCTTTAGGTGGTAGATTCAGTATTAATATTTTTATAGGTCAGCGCAGTCTCCGAGCAGCACATCATTTCCCTCCCATCTTCCACTAATTGCTCGATAATGACGCCCAGGCAAGGTCAAATTCTTGGTTCATTGCCTTTCTGCCAGAGCTAATCACAAACGGTCTACATTTGGATTAGGCTTACCGTGCTGTATTTTTTGTGCATGCATCTGTTATGCAATGAGGCCGGTGGCTGAAGCCGGATCCATTTTTTATTATATAGTAGACTAGGGGATGGTACCCGTCGTATCGACGGGGCAGGGCATAAAAACCGTCTGTCCGTCTACAAAACTTGCCCCCCATGTATTTCCAGGGTTAGGGTAGCGAAAAAATATACTCTACGTTATACTACGGTGGTCACAATCCTTGGGTCGCACGTCGTTACTGCAACCATTAACGGCGTGCGACCACTATCAATGTCGGTATATAAAGCTGCTATTTCTAACCAATGATAAAGTCGAATATTTTTTTACTTAACTGTAAGAGCGCTATTGTAACCAATTAAAAGAAATCGATAATACAGTTCGACTTCTTATATATAATTATTAGACGGTCTTATATTATAGAAGTAGAGCATATTTGTAAATATTTTTGCGACACTTGGAATTTTTGCCTCACCAAACACACTTCGAATTCTATTATATAAGTAGATTATTAGACGGTCTTATAGAAGTAGAGCATATTTGTAAATATTTTTGCCAGAAAAAATGGTTTTATATTATATTATTAGATTCTCACACAATAACTAACCAACTAAAGTTGAATTCTATTCATCTATTAAAATGGGTGACCCGTACTTCGCATATATACGACAAAAATGAGTCTGAAACATGACACTTCTAAATTTGCTTATGTTTATGTGGGGATACTAATTCCGTATAGGGTATGTTGCACACTTCTTCATTTCCATCCGAGTGCTATGCCCACCAGCTGGCACTATTTGTATGGTGCCTCCAAGATGTTCGAGCATTCTCAGCCACAAACAGTTGCCGTTTGTCCCTCCAGGTTCGAATTTGTGTTGGCACGTGTTCGGAACGCCTTTACAATGTACCCTCGTTACACTATTGACGATGAACGACAGCGCAAAACTCGACAGATTGTAACTAAAAGGCACGGCATTAAAACGTCAGATCATAAGAACGAGTCATCTACAGAGGCATCGGCACCTTCATTTCCCATTCATCCTCAAGCCACGCATCCACTCGATAGAGAATCACCATGCCTGTCTCCTCTTCGTTTATCGGCATGGTAACCCTTGCATCAGCCTATGTCACTGCTCCCGCCGATGCCCAAGTATCGCTTCCGTGGGTCGGTAGTGTACAATCTCTCGCGGACGTAAAGGAAAAATACATGACGCACATTTTCACACAGCGCAACGGTGGTAAAAACGGAAAAATTGAAGATTATGTGACCGTGGAAGCAAATGGCCGTACGCCCGCTTACAACAAGGATACGTCAGTTATCAACATCGGCGTCGACGCGAAGGCTGTGTTTAACACGCAGAACAACTTTCGTCGCTCGGAACTTGTTCAAAAGGTTGAGGCGGAAGGGGAAAACCCGCTGTTTTTCCGCGCAAGTATCATGAAGGACAAAGACTTCATCAACCCCCATCCATGGCAGAGTATCTTCACAGAAGAAAAGTCGTTTGAGATTCGTGTCGATGCGACCCTGAAACCCCCCAAGATTATGTTAGTCATGAACGGTACATGGGATGCCAAGTGGGAGACCGACTTTGTGGCTGGTACTTGGTACAACTTTGGGTTTGTTGTTTCTCCTTCCGGCATAGGAGGTGGCACGAAGCTGGACTTTTACGCGAGTGAGGGCGAGGCAGAACTTGCTCTGGTACGGTCTGACAACACCATAACCGCGTATTCAAAATCACAAGAGTTTCACGTCGGTCTCCTTACCCTGTCAGATGATGGTAGTGCCCCTAAGATGGCTGCAGAGCAGGACATCGTGTCCTTCAACGGTATATCCGTAGAGTCTGGTGGTCCCGCTGGTAGCCCGTCTGGTTCTGCTCCCAGCACTGAGCAGAACACCCCTGGTACTTCTCGCAGCGCTGAGTTTTCCAACACCCCTTCAACTCCTCCAGCTAAGCAAGGTTGTCGCCGCAATTAGTGTGCTCACGACCTGCTTTTCATGTGCTCGAATTGATGTTTAAAACATTCGATATTGTTGTTTTCAGCTCAAAAGCTCATTTAGATGTGTATAGGTTGCATTGCCCAGCACATGTCTATAATGCTCACAATCTTTTGGAATAAGTCTTTGTACGTGTTTTCAGTATTACAAATTTCATATCGGTTTTCGTACGATTATAGCGAGCACATCATGTCCTACATACAACACGTAGACGCAAAACCACTCGGACACTTTTTATATACCTTTGAGACGGATTGATTGACTTAGGAGGGAAATAGAAAATTCCGCAAGGTACGCGACGCGGGTCTGCACACGACACGAAGCAGTAAGGGAGGAAATGAATGAAGAAAGGACAGACAACCAGATCCCAACGGGTAACATGTAGGTAGGGAGCCCCCATCGCCCCATTCCTTAGCTTAGCAAGAGGACAGTGTTAAAATAGTCCGTCTATTTTTGTTTTTTAATAAAACTGAGTAGGACTATTTTTAGGTAGCAAATTGCATTTCGTTCTCTAATTGTGATTATCATTGTAGCACGCGTGCAGCAGCCCAAGCCATAACGGCCATGAAGACTTGACCTCATCCCCATCTTCCATTAATCTATCATTAGGGGGAGTCAACATGAAAAAAACCCGAAAAATTATCACCCCTGATAAACCCGGATCAGATCCCGTCCATCACCCCTGCCAACATATGACAAACCGTCTGATTTCACCTAGTCGACGTTCGGGATTTCACAATTTTTACTCGCCAAGAATCCGCAGCTCCCCTTTCTCACTCCTTGCACCAGTGCTTATCCCCCATTGTTTACAACATCATCATCACCACCAAGTGGATTTTGAGGGGGGGGGGGGCGGGGGGGATTTGGGATACCCGGACTGGGGGAAAGGGGATAACGTTTTCACCCAGCCCCTCGGGTACCCTATAACTTTATCCCCCCCCGGTAAATTTGAATCCCCCCATCAGTTATCCCCCCTCAAAAACGTCATATTGACTCCCCCTATTAGGGGGTTTCAAAGTTGGGTGATTTCGGAGAACGATTTCATCCAAAATTGGGGACGACCATTTTTTGGCAAATCGAATGTTCAGGGTCGAACCCGCCCCCCCGCCATTTTAAGGAAATTTAATGTCCATTTCAGGAATTTAAATTTGCCTCTGAGTTTGGAGGGTTCATGTCATAGCCCTCCTCGCGCGAGCGCTGCTTCGTCCGTCACAACGCGCTCGTCCAGCGCTGCTTTCGGACGCTGCATCACCACCATTTTGTGTTCCACGTGCGCACGAGCTGTGTAACAGGGTTACATTCGGGTCACATTTAGTAGGTGGTGTACGTGAGTACACTACGGTTGGGGTCAGTATTGACCGGTCCGAAAGGTTTTGGACCATTGGTTTTTTAACCAATCAGGGCAGGAGCCCTTGGTGGTGGCGTGGCAGCCAGCCACGTGTTGGTACACAGGTGGTGTACACTACATTTTAGCTAGGTACGAATTTAGTAAGTTCTACTTAGTATTACATATAGCTTACATTAGTTTAAATTAATTTAGGCTAATTATATATTAAATATACATTCAGTTTACATTTCACTCAACCGACTACCAGACGCATGACCTCGATCGGTCGCGCGTGTAGTGAGTGTAGTAGCGTAAAGGGAGTCCTCCCTTTAGCTACACCCTTAGTAAGGGAGCCTTGTGTTAAGGCATTAGCGAAAGCTAATAGTAAACCAAAGTGGGAATCTTGGCCCCGAGTAAGAGAGATCTCTCTTACTAATCCCTTTTATAAAAGCGTTTCGGCTAAGTAACGGCGAACGCCGCTTAAAGAAAAGTCTTCCTCTGTGCGCTAGCCGCACCGTGCGTGTACGCACCGGCTACATCTGGTAGCACTTGTAGTCAATCCAACACCTGTGTTGGTAGGCTAAGACATCCTCTGCAAGGGATGAATCAGGACGATTGGGATAGGTTAACCTTCGTCCAGCAGGAAGCCTTTAACAGGCTGTTATCCTTACTGGGTGACGAGGGTATGCAGCTCCTAGTGGAGCAGGGCCTTGATGCCGTAAAGGCAATGGTCAATGCCCTTATCGCCCATGAGGCGAGTTTATATGGAAGTCGTTCCACGGGGGTGCGTCCCCCATTATCATTTAAGATAAAGGAGTTCACCGGGGAGAAGGGTGACAACCTTTATGTGTGGCTGCGAGAGGTCGAAACGTCCTTCGCCACAGCGAATGTGATCGCTGATAAATTGCAAGTGGGACTTGCACTGACCCATCTTACGGGCAAAGCCCGTACATGGGCGTTTAAGTGTCCGGATTCGGTCACGAGCGTGTTCCCAACCTGGGAGGCGTAGCCGGTGCGTATACGCACGGTGCGGCTAGCGCACAGAGGAAGGCTTTCCTTAAAGCGGCGTTCGCCGCTACTTAGCGATACGCCCTTATTAAGGGCTTAGTAGGAGAGAGCTCTCCTACTCGTGGACAAGATTCCCGGGTTTGTTTACTCTAGCCTGTACTAGTGCCTTAACGGCAAGTCTCCCTTACAAAGGGTGTAGCTAAGGGTAGGGCTCCACTTACGCTACGGCACTCACTACACGCACGACCGGTCGAGGTCGTGCGTCTGTACTAAAGAGTGGAAAGTAAACTGAATATATTTAATATGTAATTATTTAAACTAATATAAACTATATGTAACACTAAGTAGAATATTCCTAATTCGTACCTAGCTAAAATGTAATGTACACACCTGTGTACTGACACGTGGATGGCTGACACACCACCCCAAGGGCCCATGCCCTGATTGGTTAAAATAACCAAAGGTTCGAAACCTTTCAACCCGGCCAATACTGGCCTCAACCGTGGTGTACTCATGTACACCAACACTCAGTGTTACCCGAATGTAACCCCGTTACATCCTCCCCCATCAAGACTATTGCTTACGCAATAATCAAAATTTTGTTGGAGAACTCCAACGCCAGTTCCTCTCGCCCTCCATATGTACACCTTCATTGGTGCTATGGCGTCTCCTCTAGAAGAGGTAGACTACTCCGAGAACTCGGAGGTGGATGCCCTTGGGGATACCTCCCCAACGGTTAACCGCTCCGACAGCGCCGAACGGTGTTGTCAGCAGCCTAATCCGTTCCCCACACGTGGGGAAAATGCACTAACCAGTGCGTCACCCTTGCCCATATCGGATAATACATCCGAATCGCCAAAGGCGATCGTCACTAATGATCTGGACGCAGCTGAAGACACCAAACTTTCCGCACAGGCACTAAGGGCTGCGTTACGCGCCCCCAAACGCCTGCCAAGGGCGGCTTATAATTTTGATGGTCCTCGTGACCTTCCAAGGTGGGCCAGGCGTTTGGTAAGGACTGATTTAGCGCCCTTTACCCCTGGCCCCGCGGCTGAACAGCCGTATCAACGCGAACGCCGTGAGAAACTCCGGCAACAACTGCTTACACAAAAGCAGTTCACTAGCGTCTCCTACCGAGAGCGCTTAAACAGGCAGGCACAAGGTGCCCCTGTTGAGAACCTCCGCGAGGTTCCTTTCGTTCTTTCTCCGGGAGAAAGTGCTGATGATGCGGAGAAGAAGTTCTGCGCTTGGGCGGAAGGAGAAGCTTCTCCCCAGCTTCGATGAGCTGCATGCCAGTTATTCCCGTAGAGACATTTGGGTGGAGAGGGAGTTGCGCCTTACATTTGCCAAAGCTAAAGCGATGGAGCAACTACGTGCTTCGTATCGCACGCGCTACGCCAGCGCCCCTGTCTCCACCCTGGTCTCCGGAGACAGTGTGGTTCCCACATCCGCCTCCGGCCAACTCCCACTTATTGGGAGCGAAGAGGCTTCTCATGCCCCTCTGGTCGTTGACCTACAGCGGGATTCTCCCGCTCAAAAGCGTCGACGACATCGCGGCAATCCTGCCGTAGGGGAGTCTCGAACTCCCACGAACTCTGTGAGTGTGGATAACCTTTCCACTTCACCAGATACTGGGTTTGACCCCGATGATGGCGCCGCGCCATCAGCCGCTCCACATGAAAGTGTGGAGTACTCTCCGCATCGAGCATTGGAGGAGGAGGTCGCACAATTGCAACGTGAGATTCGCGCGAGCTGTGATCGACACAGCCTTCGCATCCATGATCTCCACGAGGGGATCCGCGATGAGCGGGATTCCACTGATCGCTTCGAGAGGCGGATTTCCTCTCTCGAGACGACCGTTGCAAAGCTTCGTGGTCGCATTTTAGCCCTTTCGGGCTTCCTTCGCCCTGCGGTGCCTTACGTCTATCCGCCTTTTCACCCTCCTCCAGGAGGGGCCCCGCCTCCGGGCCCTGGTATGGCTTAAGCCTGTGTACTGACACGTCGATGTCTGACACACCACCCCAAGGGCCCATGCCCTGATTGGTTAAAATAACCAAAGGTTCGAAACCTTTCAACCCGGCCAATACTGGTCTCAACCGTGGTGTACTCATGTACACCAACACTCAGTGTTACCCGAATGTAACCCCGTTACAGGAGGTCCTTAAGCAAAAGCTTATGGACATGTACGCCACGCCTGATCAGGTTTTCCAGAATAAGCTGGCCTTTTTGAGGTGCCGTCAGGGCACTAGGGACTTGGAGACATATGTCCAAGATGTAGCCGGTGCGTATAGGCACGGTGCGGCGAGCGAACAGAGGAACACTCTTACTTAAAGCGGTGTCTACCGCTACTTAGCCGATACGCCCTTATAAAGGGCTTAGTAGGAGAGATCTCCTACTCGGGGCCAAGATTCCCGGATTGGTTTACTAATTATCCTTAACGGCTGTGTTCCCTTTACGGGATTTAATTAAAGGGATGGCTCCCACTTACCTACGACACTCACTGCACGCGCGACCGGTCGAGGTCGCGCGACTGCACTTTAGAGTGAAATGTAAACTGAATATATTTAATATGTAATTAGCCTAAATTAATTTAAACTAATATAAACTATATGTAATACTAAGTAGAATATTCCTAATTCGTACCTAGCTAAAATGTAGTGTACACACCTGTGTACTGACACGTGGATGGCTGACACACCACCACACCAAGGGCCCCTGCCCTGATTGGCTAAAATAACCAATGGTTCGAAACCTTTCAAACCGGTCAATACTGACCTCAACCGTAGTTTACTCACGTACACCACCTACTAAATGTGGCTCGAATGTAACCCCGTTACATCCTCCCCCATCAAGACTATTGCTTACGCAATAAACAAAATTTTGTTGGAGAACTCCAACGCCAGTTCCTCTGGCCCTCCATATGTACACTGTAATGGGGTGCCATTACATAATTGATATTCAAGTTAGAATATCACAGTTAAATTTCAGACGCACTGTCTGAAATTCAAATAAGAGATTATAAGTTATTATAATCTACGAAGGAAAAGTCGATCGGGTATAAATACCGAATCTTGCAGGTTAACTAATAGTACAGTTAGTTGAATACTTGATATTATTATATTAGTTAGGTAATTACTATACTATTAGCCGCTAACCACCCATTCAATCAACACTATTAATTTTGCGTTCTAATAGACAAGTGAATATTTATATATTTACTTTTAGTATAGGATTAGTTGATGACAACTAATCCTACCCCTCTTGTATTGCGCGCTTCCTCGCACAACACAGTGTAAGCCCGTAACAGGATCAGTCCTGTTACACCTGGTAGCACTTTGTGGTCCGTCTTAACGACCACAGTTCCGTTCCGCTAGTTAACTAGCGGAGCGAAGATTAAGAGCCGCTCGGCATCATGTCGCGAGACATGACGCCTGACGAGCGAGAGAGAACGCTGGAAGTGGTGACGAAACACTTCCCCCACTTCTCGTCGCGTAGTAAAGACGCGACGGTAGAAATGGTTCGGTCCATGGGGACCGAAATCATTACCTTCCTCTAGGGTAAGTCCCCGGAGAAAGTGATAGAGGTGGTGAATCGCCTTAGGCTAAACCACCTAGAAAAGCCAGCTCGGCCCGCGCAAGAGGCAGCGCGGACCGCATCTGCACCTACAACGCATTGCGTTGAAGTGGTAAAGGCGCGAGTACCGCCCTTTACCGGCGAAGGGGGAGAGCCCCTTCGTAGATGGTTCGCAGAGGTAGAAAATGCCATCTCTGCGCAAAATGTTGGTGACGAACGTCAACAGGCGTACTTCGCCACAACATGTCTGGGCGGCAGAGACAGGGCATGGGCGATGAGTCGCAGAGCCACTGATGACTCTGCGTTCCTGACTTATCAGGAATTAAAATCTGAGCTAAAGCTCAACTTTGAAGCTCCAGAAATGGAGCTAAGTAGTCGGCAGGAGTTCATGGAACTCCGGCAAGGTAAGATTGACCTTCAAGCTTACGCTCAGAAGACGCAATATTTGCTGTAAAATATTGTGTATGAGCCGGTGCCCCCTGCTATGCAGGTCACTGGCTTCATGAAGGGACTCAATGATGGTCCCGTCAAACATAGTCTCTACCGGCACCCGCAAGAGACTCTAAGGGATGCCATTGATATGAGCATCCGTGAAGAGTTCAGCATGCGATCAGCGTCATCGCATTCTGGGTACAGCCGAAGGGCTCAACAGCCCTTCGCTTTTGACATGCCGCAACAGCATGTCAACAAGCAGCAGTCGGCCAGACGAAGATCACACTTCGTCTCAAGAAATGGCCACCCGCGCCAGATCATGGGCGGTGGAGGTCCAGAGCCGATGGACCTATCGGTTGCGGTTGCTTCGAACACGAAGCAACCGAAATTTAAGAAGAATATTCGCTGCAATCGATGCGCGAAAATGGGGAATTTTGCCCATGAGTGTATGGCACCGCGCCCGGTGCCACGCAGTCAGCGGACGGAACCGTCCGCTGCACGGCGACACCAACAGGGACATCACCCTGTTGGTGCATAAAACGAGAATCACCAGTAGGGGCGGGGAGCCCTACTGGGAATGTTATCCCACATGCCGACATAGGGCATGTGAGGGTAATAGCCCCAGAAGGGAATATGTCCTGTCAAAAGGTGCAGGGTGATGATAAGCCTCTTATCACCCTGGAGGTTAAGCTACACGGGAGCGATGTCCCCATGCGAACTTTGTTTGACACAGGAGCGTCAAACAATTTCGTTAGAACTCCGAGTCTAACGCTGTTGAGCTTCGTGGAGGTAGAATTCCCACGAAGAATGTTGTCAGTCCGGATAGCAACAGGTGCAACCGTGACTATTCCAAAGCGTGTGATTAAAACACGCTTCGAGTTGAATGAACTGTCATTCGAGGATGAATTCATCGTCCTCGATTTAGATGACAAGTTTGATGTGATACTTGTGTGGTGGAGTCAAGTTCGAAATCGAATACATTTGTATCGACAACCAGACCACCACCATCGTGCCCAGACTTCCAACTTACGGGGGGGGGGTACCCCGCGGACCTCCACTCGAAATCTGGTCCGATCGTCCGCTGCTGGCAGACGACCGGTCACCATCCAAATACACTTGGTCCGATTCACTTAAGTTCATCTCACCTTGTGTGCCCGATGGAATGGGCTAGTTACACACTCGGTGGATCGGGATCGCAGATCGATTTGATTCGGTCATGAATATGAGACCGTGCTGGCTAAGTGTACCTAGGGCGGAACTCTTCACCCCAGGTACGTACAGACCAGAAACACTTCCAAAGGATAAATTCCAATAGGTCGATCGTCCAAACGATCTAGACCTGACCAATACGAAATAATAGAGGGTAGACCAATCAACCGGTCTAGCCCCTGACCAATATGAGAGAAGACCAAAACCGGTCTAAACTCCAACCAATGTTACAATGAGCCAATATGTCCACGTAAAGACCCAATATGCCCGTGAAACTCCACAAACGATATCTCCACGTAAAGACCAATCCAGTGAATAGCACGTTCCAAACGTACTTGAGTCAAAGTGTCGAGATCGCCAAATCGTACTCGCGTCGAGGGACTTCCGGTGGCCAAAGTGCGCGTGCGGCGCATCCAGACCGGGTATAATAGGCGAGAAGGGATAATTCAACCCTCTGCCCCCAAACACTCCGCGGCGGGCGGAGGCGACTAGTGTACGTGCAAAGAATAACGGCGACCCCTTGCTGCGGTGAAGACCAAGACCAGAAGAGGTTTTTGCCACTTATTCCTAGACCAAAAGATTTTTACTTGGAAAATCCGCAACCAAAAGACTCTTACTTGGAAAATCCGCAACTAACCAATAATACTACCTCCCTATGGTCCCTAATGTACCCACACAAAATTATGTAAAATACCCAATGTCAGGTGACTCACCCAAGACCTGCGTTCTTGATACTCCTTGAATCTGATAGGCTAAAAAGCCCCCCTTGTTTGGACCAATCGGAAACTCGACCAACTGACTTGACCAAAAGTGACCAAATTTGTGGTACACTTCACCACAGCCGCCCCTGAGTCCGACCGTGTCGCACAACGATAACGGTCTGACTCACCCATCACTTGACCAACTGGACCTTGGTCACTCACACTTCTTCTCCATGGACCAAACATCTTCGACACCTGCGTCAGGTACTGCCTTTACTGCACTTGATCTTCTTATGCTTCCCTTTGACGCTTGTTCTTGTTGTTCTTGCAGAACCTCTATGCGCCGAGTCGCCCCACCTTGCTTCGCCTGTCCGGTCGGCTCGGTCTGACAGCCCACGTAACTCTCGTGCACTTCAAACATCGGAAGGGCGTCAGACTGAAGCCGACACGCAGATGAAGGATATGCTTGCAGAAAACATGCGTCTCAGGACCCAGGTGGACCACCAGGCAACACGAGGTGCGCATCTTTGGTCTTCGTCTTGTACTTGTCTTGGCCCTCGTTTGTATTCAGCTCTCATCCCTCCCAGCGTCGTCAAGGCAATAGGTGCCTGCTTGATGCCGATAGGCAGTCCGACGATCTTGTTAACCAGCTTCGACCAATTTTATAGGAGCTGGTAAGCGCGCGTCATGAGCTGTCCCGTCTGGAGGCTCATCATTCCCATCTCCGGGATCAATTTGCACTTGTTCGCCGGCAGCAGATGGACGGACAGTTTGACGCGACCTCACTGCGCATGCAAGGCAAAGAATTCTCGCGACGCATTGCCGAGCTTCAGATTTCAATT
>JAPDHQ010002568.1:0-18624 GCA_026184515.1 Peronosclerospora sorghi
TTTTGGAAAAGTTCAAGAAATACTGGGCCAAGTCCGAGACCATCTTTGTAACAGGTTACATTCGAGTCACATTTAGTAGGTGGTGTACGTGAGTACACTACGGTTGGGGTCAGTATTGACCGGTTTGAAAGGTTTTGAACCATTGGTTATTTTAACCAATCAGGGCAGGGGCCCTTGGGGGGTGGCGTGTCAGCCATCCACGTGTCGGTACACAGGTGGTGTACATTACATTTTAGCTAGGTACGAATTTGGTAAGTTTTACTTAGTATTACATACAGTTTACATTAGTTTAAATTAATTTAGGCTAATTATATATTAAATATACATTCAGTTTACATTTCACTCAACAACTGCAGACGCGCGACCACGACCGGTCGCGCGTGTAGTGAGTGTAGTTGCGTAAAGGGATCCCTCCCTTTAGCTACACCTTTAGTAAGGGAGCATTGCCGTTAAGGCAGTAGCGAAGGCTACTAGTAAACCAAACCGGGAATCTTGGCACCGAGTACTCTCCTACTAAGCCCTTTATAAGGGCGTATCGGCTAAGTAGCGGCGAACGCCGCTTTAAGTAAAGTCTTCGTCTGTGCGCTAGCCGCACAGTGCGTATACGCACCGGCTCCATCTGGTAGCACTTGTAGTCAATCCAACACCTGTGTTGGTAGACTAAGGCATCCTCTGCAAGGGATGAATCAGGACGAGTGGGATAGGTTGACCCTCGTCCAGCAGGAAGCCTTTAACAGGCTGTTATCCTAACGGGTGACGAGGGTATGCAGCTCCTAGTGGAGCAGGGCCTTGAGGCCGTAAAGGCAAGGGTCAATGCCCTCATCGCCCATGAGGCGAGTTTAGGTGGAAGTCGTTCCACGGGGGTGCGTCCCCCATTATCAATTAAGATAAAGGTGTTCACCGGAGAGAAGGGTGACAACCTTTACGTGTGGTGTCGAGATGTCGAAACGGCCTTCGCCACAGCGAATGTGATCGCTGATCACTTGCAAGTGGGACTTGCATTGACCCATCATACGGGCAAAGCCCGTACGTGGGCGTTTACGTGTCCGGATTCGGTCACAAGAGTGTTCCCAACCTGGGAAGTCCTTAAGCAAAAGCTTATGGACATGTTCGCCACGCCTGATCTAGTTTTCCAGAATGAGTTGGCGTTTTGGAGGTGCCGTCAGGGTACTAGGGACTTGGAAACGTATGTCCAAGAACTAAATACCCTGTTGGCAGGGATGTACGCGAAAGCGTATTCCGACGATGTGTCCATACCCGTCTTCATGGGAGGCCGGAGAAGGGCCAGCACGTTCGGAACTGTTCCGATGCCGACCCCAATCCCTGGAGGAGGCGTTTAAGATGGCGATTAACGCCGAGAGGAACTTCCGTTACTCTAAGATGGGTACCGAACCCATGGACCTTAGTCAGGTCGAAGCGGAGGAGAACCTCCCGCTAAGAGTCACCTTGACTCTTTATCACAGAGCTTCGAGGCGGAACTCTTAGCTATGTTGCAGCGACATGGGCCGCTGATATGCTTCTTGTGTGGAAGCACGGATCATCTGCGGAACAGATGTCCGAAAAATCCCCAGCGAGACACTCGATACAAGGGACTAAGGGTGGGGAAAAAGCCCTTGTCCAAGCCGTCGGGAAACGACGGCTCCCAGTAGGTGCGGGGCGCCCTACTGGGGGACCCCTCAGTGCTGTTAAGCCCCAGGGTAGGGGACGACAGCACAAAGCCCCGAGGGAAACGGTGCTTTCTAGCACCGAGTTGGTGTACCAGCCAGGTTTGCTGGTAGTCCTTGCGGACGTGAAAGGATTTGATAAGCCTTGGAGAGTCTTGATAGATTCTGGAGCGTCTGACAATTATGTCAGACGGGCTTCTGTAGAGAAGAGTCGGCTGTATGCCGAGGCCCTAGAGGCACGTTCTAGTGACGTTGTCACGGTCCGTCTTGTGACGGGAGTACAGGTTTCTGTACCCAAGGTCTCGATTGACCTTAAGCTGAAGTTTTGCAGACTTCGACAGCTTAGAACGTTGCCTAGTCCTGGATTTGGACTCGAGGTATGACCTCATTCTGGGCATGAAGGGGCTGGATCGCCACGCGCCATGGATAGACTGGAAGAATATGTCCATTGGATCAACGCACCCGCGATCGGGTGAAGCATTGGCGAGTCATGAACCCACCTTTGCTCGATCGCAAAAGTGATTCTGGTGTGATATGCCAGAGATTGGGATGTCTGAAATGATCATTCCCAATGACGTTAAGGAAGAGTTCCTTAACGAGGGGGATTCGGTGGTAAATCCCCACGCCGTTAACGGTGAGACTTGTGAGTTGCCAGTGGTAGAGGTGGATTCCTCTGAGGCGACTCCAGTGGGAGGGGTAGAGACCCCTGTGGTTAAGCGCGAGGCGCTTCCAAGCGAAGAGACCCGTAGTTTGTCTCTTTCGCACGTCGGAAATGGTTCCGACTACGCCGTTTTAGGTGAGACCGGCGAGTCACCGGTGGTAGATGTAGAGACATCTGTGGATAGGCGCGAGGCGCTTCCAATAAATGGGGCAATTGACTCCCCCCATCTGGGTCTCGGGATGAGTCCCGAGGCCAGTAGTCAGCAGTCCTATAGGATGCTGAATAGTGTGACAGGTGTTGTCACAGAAGGCGTAAGCCTTGAACGGTTTCCTGGGGTAGGCAAACTGTTGTCGTTGGAGGAGATGTCCTTCAACGAATTTGAAACTGCTTTGAAAGCAGGTGAAATCGACGAGGTTGTCGTATTGCGTCTGGAAGAGGAGTTTAACTCCTCATCCACGATAGACGAGTCAGTTTTGGTGAAAACCAAACAGGCATTGAATGCCCGAAGCGGCTTCAAGATCCTTGCGGATCCTGAGGACCCTTACCATTCCTTACTGAAGGAATTTGGAGATGTCATTAGTGACAACCCGCCGATGGGGTTACCACCGGATCGGGGAGTCCGACATGAAATCGATTTGTTTCCTGGAGCCAAATACTGCGTCAATAGGCAGTGGCCTCTCCCCAAGGAGCAATGCGACGTCATAGACGCATTCTTCAAGGGGAAAGAATAGGCAGGGATAGCGCGGGAGAGCGAGTCTCCCCATTCATCTCCCACTTTTTGTGTTCGTAAAACGAACGGAAAATGGCGCATTGTGCATGCGTACAACAAGATGAATACAGCTACTGTACCCATGCAGACTCCGATTCCTCGGAAGGATGTCCTCCAGAACAATATGGCGGGCTGTACGGTGTACAGTGCCTTAGATTTGGTGGACGGGTATTATCAGGTGCTCATGCGAGCGTCCGATATTCCGCTTACAGCGGTCAGCACGCCTAGCGTCATGCTATGGGAGTGGCTTGTTATGCCACTGGGGCTTTCGAATGCGCCAGCGACTTTCAATCGCTTGGTGACTCAACTCTTCCGCCCTCATATAAAGTACGCTCAGACGTACTTCGACGATATATTCGTCCATAGTCGTGCGGAAGGCGACTCGTCGGATGTTCAGACGCATCTGATACACCTTCTAGCTGTGCTCGAATGTATGCGAGAGCATAAGTTATATGCAAACGCATCGAAATGTATCTTTGGTGCTGAGGAAATTCCTTTCCTCGGATGCTTCATCGGTAAGGATGGGGTGCGGGCGGATCCCGCGAAGGTGAAAGCCATTGTGGAGTGGCCTTTGCCTGTAAATCTTAGAGATTTACGGAAGTGTCTTGGATTAGCCAATTATCTCCACAACTACAGCGAGAACTACGCTGAAATGGTGAAGCCATTAACCGACCTTCTTAAGAAGGACGTGGATTGGTGTTGGGAAACCAAACACCAAAACGCTTTTGAAGCGGTTAAGGGGAGCTTGTTAAAATATCCCGTTCTTGATCTCCCAGATCCTGGGAAACCATTTAGTGTCGTCTGCGACGCCTCCGATTTCGCAATCGGATGTGCTTTGTTACAATCAGACGATGCAGGAAGGGAACGCGTAATTGCGTTTGAGTCGAGGCAGCTTAAAGCTGCGGAACGGAATTATCCCGTTCATGACAAGGAGATACTTGCAATGAAGTATGCTCTTGTCAAATTTAGGGTTCACCTACTCGGCTCTAAGCCGTTCGTGGTTTATACTGACCACGCGTCCTTACGGACAGTGACAAAGTCGCCTCATCTCTCGCAACGGATGGAACGTTGGCTCTCCTTCTTTGCGGAGTACAACTTTGAGGTTAAGTATAAACCCGGAAAGCAGAACGTGCTTGCAGACGTGTTGTCACGTCGTACCGATTACGAGCTCGCTCACGCGACATTCGTCACCTCGTCTGTGGTAGATCTCATACGCCAGGCGTATGAGAAAGACCCACAGTGTACGACGCTTCTCAGCGCGTTGGGTGGAAAGGGACTTGGCTCGTCTGAGACAACCCTGTCAAGTAGAGCTAAAGCTCATTTACACCGTTACAGGTACTGTGACGGCTTGATATATTATAGCACGAGCGCGGAGGACATTCCGCGGGTGGTAGTTCCTGATGATGAGGAACTGAAGTATAGAGTCCTCTTTGAGGCACATATATGACGCCCCTACCGGGTGTCATTTAGGTCGGGATAAGACCTACAGCGCTGTAAGCGCTTTGTATTGGTGGACCAACATGTATAAGTGGGTCGGTGCGTACATACGTACCTGTAAAACGTGTCAGAGGGTTAAACCCTCTGCAAGTTCAGCTGCGCCTTTGGCGAGCTTGTCGGTTCCAACGGAGTGTTGGAAATCCATTAGCATGGATCTTATCTTCGGTTTTCCGAAGCATAAGGCCGGGAACACCGGCATATTGGTCTTTGTAGACCGTTTGAGCAAGATGGCTTACCTGGCGGCGGTGTCAGAGTCCATTGATGACAAGGAACAGCGAAAGTGTTCCTAGACCGTGTCTTTCGACAGCATGGTCCACCCGATTCCGTTGTGTCGGATCGGGATCCCCGTTTTACGGGACAGTTCTGGGGAGCGTTGTTTAAGGTTCTCCACTGCGGATCATCCGCAGACGGACGGGCAAACGGAACGCGTTAATCGCATTGTTGAAGATATTCTCCGGAGTTTATGTCCGGATTCTCCAAAGAGTTGGAGTGAGATGCTTCCGATGGTAGAATTTGCTATAAACAATTTGGTCCATGCATCTACGGGGCTTAACCCGTTTTACGTGAACGGATTAGTGAAACCGAGGGTTCAGTTGACTCCACGTGTGTATGGCCCTGGGCTTGAGGGGGGAGGATTCCCTGATTTCAGCCCTGTATCTGTGCGAAAGCACATCGATAAGTTCTTATCGACGCGCCTTAGTGACTTACGCCACGTCTGCAATGCCATGGCGGAAAGCCAAGACAAGCAGAAGGAGCAAGCTGACCGCAAGGGGCGGCGTAACGAAAATATATACAGAGTAGGAGAAGGTGTTTATTAAACGCTAAAAATCTTCCTACACATGCAGTTTCCAACGTGTTGCGGAATAAGCTGCGCCCCAGGTTTGTGGGCCCTTTTAAGGTACTAGCCCGAAAGGGCTTATCGTATACCTAGGACATCCCTAAGGTCATGCGTACGCATCCAACCTTCTATGTGGGTATGCTTAAGGCATACCAGGACCCGGAGGCGGGCCTCCTCCTGGAGGGGGTTGGAAAGGCGGATAGCTGTAAGAGCCGTAAGACAAGGCATGGCGGAGGAAGCCCGACAGGGCTAAAATACGAACACGAAGCTCCGCAACGGTAGTCTAGAGACAGGCAATCCACCTCTCGAAGCGTTCAGTGGCATCCCACTCATCGCGGAGTCCTCGTGGAGATCATGGATGCGATGGCTGTGTCGATCACAGCACTCGAGAATCTCACGTCGCAATTGCGCGACCTCCTCCTCCAATGATCGTTGCGGAGGGTACTCCACACTATCTTGTGGTGAGGCTGATGGCGCGACGCCATCATCGGGGTCAAACCCATTATCTGGTGAAGTGGAAGGGTTATCCACACTCACAGAGTTCGTGGGAGTCCGAGACTCCCCTACGGCAGGACTGCCGCGACGTCATTGACGCTTTCGAGCGGGAGAATCCCGCTGCAGGTCAACGACCAAAGGGGCACGAGAAGCCCCTTCACTCCCAGTAATTGGGAGTTCGCCGGAGGCATATGTGGCGCTCACACTGCCCTCTGGCACCGTGGTGGAGACAGGGTAGCTGGCGTAGCGCGTGCGATATGGAGCACGTAATAGCTCCATCGCTTTGGCTCTGGCAAATTCCAAGCGCAACGCCCTCTCCACCCAAATGTCACGACGGGAATAGCTGTTGTGCAGCTCATTGAAGCTGGGGAGAAGATTCTCCCCTTCCGCCCAAGCGCGGAACTTCTTCTCCGCATAATCAGCACTTTCTCCCGGAGAAAGAACGATGGGAACCTCGCGGAGGTTCTCAATAGGGGCACCCTGTGCCTTCCTGTCTAGGCGCTCTCGGTAGGAGACGCTAGTGAACTGCTTTTGCGTGAGCAGTTGTTGCCGGGGTTTCTCACGGCGTTCGCATTGATACGGCTGTTCAGCCACGGGGGCAGGGCTATAGGATGCTAAAACATTCCTTACCACACGCCTAGCCCACTTTGGAAGGTCACGAGGACCGTCAAAGCTATATGCCGCCATTGGCAGGTGTTTGGGAGCGCGTAACGCAGCCCTTAGTGCCTGTGAGGCAAGTTGGCATTCATGAGCTGCTCATTGGTGATGATCGCCTTCGGCGATCCGAATGTATCATCCGACATGGGCAGGGGTGGCGCACTAGTTAGTGCATTTTCCCCACGTGTGGGGAACGGATTAGGCTGCCTACATCGCCGTTCAGCGTTGTCGGAACAGTCAACCGTTGGGGAGATCTCCCCAAGGGCATCCACCTCAGTGTTCTCGAAATAGTCTACCTCCTCTAGAGTAGACTCCATAGCACCACTAATGGTGCTCATGGATAGCCACAGGTACTGGCAGCTGGAGTTCTCCAACAAAGTTTTGTTTATTGCGTAAGCAATAGTCTTTATGGGGGAGGATGTAACAGGGTTACATTCGAGTCACATTCAGTAGGTGGTGTACGTGAGTACACTACGAATGGGGTCAGTTGTGGTGAAGTGGAGTCTTTATTTACAGCATGAAGGTGATCTGCGGCATTTATTAATCCTTGGTATAGTTTTATCTCGCCAAACTCTACTGTCGTGAAGTGGAAGCTATATTTACAGTATATAAAAGATGGATTATGGTAGTTATTAATGCTTGGTATGTTTTATTGACGTACGCGTTCGTGACGGAGAAAGAGTACAAGGATAAAAACAAACAGCAAGAAGCGTTGTTTTTTGTCAAGAAATCCTTTGCATAATGTCCAAGCTAAAACGCACTGATTGCAGCGTTTTACGAAGTGCAGAAAGACGTGCGTTCAGCTCCATTTCTCCGCGTGAAAGACTTTGCACTGGTTGCGATCAAGTGTGTACTGACTCCTGGTACACCCGTGTCTCCCAAGCTAGCTCGACCAACCAAAGCATACGCGGATGTGTTTGATCGTTTTTAAGGGAAACCATTCACGTGCGAATACAAGTATGATGGTGAACGCACCCAGATCCACATCCTTCCAAATGGAGAAATTGCCGTCTTCTCGCGCAACTTTGAGAACTCAACGGAGCGATTTCCTGACGTCAAGATGGCCATCGCTGACGCTGCGAAAAAGGGCGCTGTCCAAAGCTGTATCGTTGATGCAGAGGTCATTGCTGTTGATCGTGCTACGAACAAGCGTCTGTCATTCCAGATTCTCAGTACGCGCTCTCGAAAGAACGTAAAAGTTGAAGAGATTAAGGTTCCTGTATGTATCTACGCGTTTGATCTGCTCTTCCTGAATGGCCAATCGTTTCTTAGCACGCCGTTAGTGACACGCCGTCAAAAACTGAGCGAGATTTTTGACGTACATTGTGGAAAGTTCGAGTTTGCGATGTCGATCGATCTTGAGAATGCCGTAGAGGAAAAAGATAATTCCGAAGCGATGGAAGAAGCGGTGGACAAGGTCCGCAGCTTTTTGGAGGAAGCTGTGCGTGAAAATTGTGAAGGTTTGATAGTGAAAACGCTCGAGAAAGAAGCGACGTATGATCCAGCGAATCGCTCGCATAAGTGGTTAAAGCTCAAGAAAGATTACCTTGATGGTATTGGCGACTCGGACGATCTCGTGCCGATTGGTGCGTTTTATGGACGGGGGAAGCGCACTGGAGTGTACGTAGCCTACCTACTCGTATGCTACGATCCGGACACTGAAATGTACCAACCGATACAAAAGCTAGGTACGGGTTTGTCGGATGACATGCTGAAGAAATTATACGACCAACGGAAGGAGAAAGTCGTCGACAAGCTTCCGAATGAGTATGCTATTAGTCTGACGTTTGGTTCGAAGCGAGTTGCGTGTGGGAAATTCTTGGTGCCGATCTGTCGATCTCGCCAAAATACACGGCAGCGATTGGTCTTGTCTCAAAATACAAAGGCATTTCTCTGCGCTTTACTCGCTTTCTTCGTATCCGTGATGACAAGAAAACGATCCACGCAACCACTTCTTCTCAGATTGCCGATCTGTACAGAGCGCAGGGTCTCACTTCCATAAACAATGAGGATGAAGACGATGATGACGAGATACTTATCTAGATGTTTATGGGGATCATGCGGTCGACTGTGAGAAGCTGCCTGCGGTTACACGAATGCAGCATATTGGCTGTGGCGCTACGCATTTCTTCATATGTATCATGCGGCGACGCTATATGTTATTTCGGTAAGAACCGTAGCGTTTAGACCGAAATTGCTACATTCCCAGATACGAAGCAACAGAGCATCGAAACTTTGGTGGACCAAATTCTAGCAGCAACAATGCTTTCGACACTGCAACAAGATGTATCAATCTTCGGGCACTGTACTCCAAGTTGACGTTTATCACGTCATAGACGTAGTGCTATGTAGGAGCTGCATACGTCTCTGTGCACCCAAGTCCACATTGCGCACGAAATTAATACCAACATTAATCACCGTTCGATCCACCAAATGGCGCTAGGGCACATGGTATAACGAGGCAAACAGACTGTGAAGATGAACTGTTAGCATCGCATAAGGGAGTCAAGACATAGGCGCAACTTACCAGCACAACGGCGGGTCCGTTCATGGCAGTGAAGCCCACGAAAAGTTATGCGCCCTCGGCGTCATAATGCATCACCAAATGGCGCTAGGGCACATGATATAACGAGGCAAACAAACTGTGAAGATGAACTGTTAGCTTTGCATAAGTGAGTCAAGACATAGGCGCAACTTACCAGCACAACGGCGGGTCCGTACTGAGCGGCAGAGCCAACGAAAAGTTATGCGCACTCGGCTGCGTGGGTCGATCGCCTGGATGTTCCTGAATGTTCTCAAGTGGTTAAGTATTTTGATTTTGGATGAGTGATTTTGACCAATCATCAGCAACCTGCGACGGCCAGATCGCGACGGCCAGATTGCGATGTCAAAACTGATCAATCAAGTTCCAGAGGGTGCGACGGACAGATCGCGACGGACAAATCGCGATGTCAAAACTGATCAATCAAGTTCCAGAGGGTGCGACGGACAGATCGCGACGGACAAATCGCGACGGCCAAATCGCGATGTCAAAACTGATCAATCAAGTTCCAGAGGGTGCGGCGGCCAGATCGCAACTGCAAATCTGATCAATCAAATTACAGAGGATTGCGACGGCCTCAGAGTTCAGTATTGAAGTCAGCACTGAAGTAACCAAGAAGTAGTGGGTGAGAAAGTGATTGACTTTGATTTAGGAGTTGGTAAGACTTAATAGAACGAAATTTCCCCTGAACTAAGAAAATCTCTGGCGGCACTCAAAAACCTTTCTTTTTTTACTCTATAGAAAAACCAAGTATAGCACAAGGAAGTCGGTGAGCGCACGCCCTAGTGAGTGGAGCAGCAGCCATTTGAAGTGTGCTAGTGTTGAGGGCAGCCCGGAACAGCCTTTTGAAGTGTACCCCAAGTGGGTTTGACTGATTTGATGGTTAGGACGGAAGTATTAAGTACCTGGGAAGTAAAACAAGGAGGACTGGCTTATTACCTCTTTGTGTTGTTAATTAAGTGGAATTATAATAATTTTCAACCCCTTCACGACACAGTATTTGAAACAGGACTGATCCTGTTACGGGCTTACACTGTGTTGTGCGAGGAAGCGCGCAATACAATAAGGTCAGGATTAGTTGATAACAACTAATCCTATACTAAAAGTAAATATAAATATTTACTTGTTGGTTAGAACGCAAAATTAAGAGTGTTTATTAAATGGGTGGTTAGCGGCTAACAGTATAGTAATTACCTAATTAATATAATAATATCAAGTCTTTAACTAACTGTACTATTAGTTAACCTGCATGATTCGGTATTTATACCGAATCGACTTTTCCTTCGTAGATTATAATAACTTATAATCTCTTATTTAAATTTCAGACAACGCGTCTGAAATTCAACTGTGATATTCTAACTTGAATATCAATTATGTAATGCACCCCATTACATCACCCCCCACTTAAGGTGGTTGGCCAATAATAATTCTTATTTTGGCCAATCATCGGTGGGACTTGTTGGTCGGAATTTCTCATTCACCAACTGATTGACCATCGACTCGATGGTCGAAGCACGCGGCGGCGCTCTAAAGAGCGCTGCTGAAAACATCGAAGGAGCTTCTTCCTCCGCCTCAGCACTAGGTGCTGAGGTGTTGAGTGACAACAGTGACGCTGAATTAGCAGCGTCAACTACGCAAAGGTCGGAAGACGTACCGTCTTCGACCACAGATGCTGCTAAGGCGGCATCTGGCAAGAAACAGGGAGATGTTGCTAATGCAACATCTCGCACGATGACAACCCCCGAATGGTGTGTTGCCAGAAAGGTTTCTTCCATGTTCGGAGACAGTTCTGACTCCGAACAAAGTGATTGGTGCACAGCTGTCCCCGAGAAAGGATCTAGCGAGTCGAAACTCGCTAGGTGCTCATCGCCTAACAGTGATGATAACTCTTGTGTCGCTGTCATAGCTGACAGCGACAATGATCATCACCGGTGGTTGCGGGAACGCAGAATTCCACCTGGACCAAGTACGTCTCCACGTAGGGGTGGTTTAACCCCGGCGCGTGGTGTTAAAGCAGGCGGTGTTACGCCTGCTAAAAGATCTCGAACAGAAGCGGCGCCTGCCGCTTCTAAAGCGTATCATCGTACGGAACCACATGTTCCGTACAAAGTGGGTTTTGGACCCCTGGATGGGCTATTGCTACCAACAGTGGCGGTCACCGTAAGCGCGACTGCCAATATGCGTTGTTCGATATCAACGTGCTGGATGACTGCGAAGACATCCAGTCACGTCGATTCGATCGAAGTACAGACGATAGACGTCTGTACTTTATTGACCTCTTTTTCCAGGTTCGATATTATTCGAGCCGGAAAGGGTCAAGGAGGAAAAGGGACGATAAAGACTCCCTGACTCAGAGTTAGAACGCTTTTGTTGACAACTACAACAAAAGCCCAGATGATTACGTGAATAAAGTTAACGTAATGCGCAAGCGCTTTTTAAAGCACTCGCGAACAGGCAAAATGAATTACATCCATTTTGCTTGCATCAAAGAAGGGTTGAACTGTGGTGTCCCTTCTCACCTCGTTTGCACGCGGTGTACGCAGGGCGCTCCTCGTCTGTCAGAGGAGGAGTTGCGGGGGTACGGTGGGTTTTCCGTACCCGCCGAAATTCAGGGCTTAATCGATGCTCTAAAAGCATCAACACCTACTGTTGATGCTACTTCGCATTATGAGTTTGAGACTCCTTCTCAAACTCAGTTAAAAGGTCTGGGGAGTCGTCCCTCAGAACCTCAATCGGCTCCCAAGAGTCGAACTCTTGGGGGTAACCAAGCAGGCGTACTAAGTACTCGGTACGCTGCCCCTTCTTCGAAGGAACCGAGCGCTTCGAGATCAAGCGCTCGAGGATATATCGCTTATTCCCCTGATTATCGATCAGTAGCGGCGGATGTTGAGAATTCCCTCTCCGTTGTTGTTGCGAATCATGGTTCTTTGCTCCGAAAACTCGAGGAGGGTTATTCCTCCTTGAGCAGCGATATGTCTCACTCTGTGAAGACATATCGGTCTCTTCGCGAGAATGTCCGCGACATCCTCGGGGCGCACACTGCCCTCCAGCAGAAGAATGATCTTCTGTACATCGAGCTTTCCCGCTGTAAGGAAGAGCTCGATCAGCACAACGCTGATCTTGAGCAGTCGAAGGCGGAGGTAATGACTCTCCGCTCTGCTCATAATCGGCTGCAAGCCGATTAGAAGTCTCTGCTGGGAGACTTGGAGAAGCACGGTATCTTCCGTGGTTCTGCGTCTCGTCGTAATACGAAGCCGAATGATACGGCTTGAGCCGCCCAACATAGAATGTTGGGTGGAGCCGCATCGCTGTGGGAATGTCTAAGGTATAGGCATTCCCCGGAATCTCTTCGACCTTGAAAGGTCCAATGTGCTTAGGAAGCAACTTCCGTGTAGGGAAGTTGCTTATTGCATGTATAGGCAAATTAGTAGTACTTAATAGTACCAATTCGCCTTTCCGAAAGGAGTTTTTGTTCTTCCTTCCTTGCTTGTCTGCATTTTGCTTCTGCTTATCCAAAGCAGAAGCAAGTGCATCTTTTATATAGCGTATTACATCTTGGCGCTGTAATACGAATTCATCTACTGCTTTATCAGCGGTAGGTGCGTTGCCCTCATTGTCTGCAGCCATTGCTGCAGACACATATTCATCCTTTGCAGCTTCAGTTTCAATTGAAGCTGCTTCCGCTTCTACTGTACTTTCCGTAGAAGGTCCATCGTTTTGTTCACAAGTTGCAGTTGCAACTTGCGCATTGACTCGCTCAAAATTTGAGCGGGTCCCTCCCCCACTTAGATTTGGCGTGCCGCCAAGTAAATCTGGGGTTCGTGGATGCCTTAAGGCATTCACGTAGAACGGTGTATGATTAGTTGAAGCATGTACCGAATTGTTAATCGCGAATTCAGTGAGTGGCAGATAGTCACTCCACTGTTCAAAGGCATGTGCGTATGATCGCAACATGTCTCCGAGAACGCGGTTAACCCGTTCCGTCTGCCCATCCGTTTCCGGATGGTCCGCAGTTGACATCTTCAACTGGGTTCCCAACAATGAGAACGTTTCTTGCCAGAAACGTCCTGTAAATCTCGGATCTCGATCCGAGACAATGTCTTCCGGCATTCCGTGCAAACGGAATACCGTATCAACGAATATCCGCGCTTTTTGAGCGGCGGTTACGTTCTCTGATACTTCAGTAAGATGTACCATCTTACTGAAACGGTCTACAAAGACCACTTTTCCGGTCTTCCGACTATTGTCGGGTGGAAGACCGATTACGAAGTCCATTGAAATGGACTTCCGACACTCTGTCGGAACCGGCAGAGATTGAAGCGCAGCCTGTGCAGACTGCGCAGGCTTAACGCGCTGGCAAATCTCGCAAGCGCGTACGTATTTTCGTACCCACTTGTACTGGTTTCGCCAGTAAAAGTCACGTGCGAGAGAAGCGTATGTCTTCTCTCGACCTTGATGCCCCGAAATCGGTGCATCATGATACTCAAACATAATTTGATGTTTGAGATCATCGTCGTTCGGAACGACGATGCGACTTTCATCTTTTTGGTCTGTGCTGTAAAGCATTATAACATCGTGCAGTCGATATAGATGCACGCAAGCGCGGAGGAACTCCGGGAGTTCGTCGCGCTTCTCACTTGATTGATTACTTAAGTAATCAATTAACAGACGTGTCTCCTCGTCTGTTTTTTACGCCTCGCGTACTTGTCGTATAATTGACGACGACAAAGCAGTGCAACGGATCGCGTTTGCACTGGCACCATCGGTTACGGAAGGTTTCGTCTCGTAATCGGGCCTTCGTGATAGCGCATCTGCTATCACGTTCAACTTTACGGGTTTGTATTCAACCGTAAAGTTGTACTCAGCAAAGAATGAGAGCCATCGAGCCATTCTTTGAGAAATGTGTGGTGAATTCACCGCCGTGCGTAGCGACGCATGGTCCGTGTAAGCCACAAACGGTCTATCTCCCAATAGATAGATCCGAAAACTTGGCCAGTGCATACTTCATGGCAAGGAGTTCCTTGTCATGCACTGTATAGTTGCGCTCGGCTGGGCGCAACTGACGCGATTAGTAGCAGATTACGCGATCACGATCATCGTGATCACGCTGCATCAAAGCACAGCCGATAGCGAAATCGCTCGCGTCGTAAACAACGTGGAACGGACGCTCGTTATCGGCTATAGCCAAGACAGGCGCTTCAGTTAAGCTTTGATTGACTGCATCAAAAGCATCTTGGCATTGGGTATCCCAATGCCATTCGACATCTTTCTTAAGTAATTGAGAAAGAGGTCGTATTAACCAGCATAGTTGCACGAATACTTGTGCAAATATGTTGCCAACCCAAGGAACTTTCGAAGTTCCTTAACGTTGTTTGGCGTAGGCCATTCAACGATCACCCTGATCATTTCTGGATCAGAGCGCACCCCGTTCTTGCCCACAAAATATCCAAGAACGGGTATCTCAGGTTCACCAAAGGTGCACTTCTTTAGATTTGCATAGAGCTTATGCTTACGCATAAGCTCTAACACTCGACGTAGATGTTCCCTATGGACATCTACATCGCTTTTATCGTGTTCATCCTTACTATGGATGAACACGTCATCGAAATAACTCGGTGCGAATTCTCGCACCGGGCGTAATAGATGCGTTACGCATCTATTAAACGTAGCAGTGGCATTTCGAAGCCCCTGCGGCATAACAAGCCACTCCCAAAGCATGCCGCTTGGGGTGCTTACCGCCGTGAGAGGGATATCTTTCTCACGCATTAGGTTTTGATAAAATCCATCTCTTAGATCGAGAGCACTAAAGATGGTGCTCCCGCACATGCCATCAATGATGACATCTTTTCGCGGTATCGGCGTCTGCGCCGGTACCGTCGCTTCGTTCAGCTTGTTGTAAGCGTGAACGATTTTCCACCAACCTGTGGACTTTTTCACACAAAAGGTGGGGGTAGAGTGCGGTGAGATAGACTCCCGCACTTGGCCTGCTTTACTAAGAGCTTCGAAAAACTCGTCGATCGCTTTTACTTGATCACGCGGCAACGGCCATTGCCGCGTGACACAATACTTCGTGCCTGGCACGAGGTCAATTTCATGACAAGTTCCCTTATCCTTAGGGAGCTCGCTAGGTACTTCTTCTGGGAATACGTCAGCGTATTCCCGAAGTACCTCATAAAATGGGGAGTTCGCTTTAAGCGACTCCAAGCTCCGCGCTTCAAAGCGCGGAACTTTGGTTTGATCATTGGGAACGAGGTTCCCAATGTTTTCCACTTGTAATGTGGATATTCTCTCACGAATATCCACTAAATCATCTGTTGTAACGATGATACATATCTGTTCGATCTGATCATCGTGCAAGTTCTTCATAAACTTTTTCCAGCTTAGCGCTGGAAGAGCTATCACCTCCGAAACTTCTTTCGGAGGGTGTTCCATCAACAGAGACTGGGTAGATAATCCGGTATCCGTTTGCGTCAAGACGTTGATCGTCTCGACGGAACTGTCCATGCAATCAGACGCACTCGTCTGATTGACTGCCACACGGTGATTACGATTCACCGTGTGCGAATACTCATCATCATTGTGGCCACTGCCTACCATGGAATTTTCTTGGAGATCAGATGTGCTCGTCTGATCGGCCGCCTGTTCTTCGACACGGTGGTCTTTATCACCCGTGTGCATGGCTAACGCAACGTGGTGGGCACTGACCACCACGGAGCTGTGCTCACGATTGCACTCGATCGTGAGTTCACTCTCATCAACACGGAACTCTTTCGTCGTGTTGGAACCTTCGGTCGCACAGTGGGTGTTTCCCACTGTGGATACTATTTCATTCTCACGGTGGGTGTTTCTCACCGTGGATATCACTTCATTCTCACGGTGGTCTTTATCACCCGTGGAATGTTTCTCTCCAACACGCAACGACTCTTCTGTTGCGTGTGGTATTCCCTCTGGAATCTCACCAGCGGAGGTACCTTCCGCTGATCGTGTCGGAACAGACATGGTGGTGCCATCGCTATCCACCAGACTGTCCGACGTTGCGGTTGTATCTTCTGATACAGCCGGATTACACACAGGGTGATCAGATCCTGTGGGTCCGCCGCAGTCGATCGATAGGTTAACCCAGTCGATCGAAGGTTTAAACTTGAACATCCATGGGATTCCAAGTATCACATCGAACTTGTCATCTAAATCGAGGACGATGAATTCATCCTCGAATGACAGTTCATTCAACTCGAAGCGTGTTTTAATCACACTCTTTGGAATAGTCACGGTTGCACCTGTTGCTAACCGGACTGACAACATACTTCGTGGGGTTTCTACCTCCACGAAGCTCAACAGCGTTAGACTCTGAGCTCTAACGAAATTGTTTGACGCTCCTGTGTCAAACAAAGCTCGCAAGGGGACATCACTCCCGTGCGGGTTAACCTCCAGGGTGATAAGAGGCTTATCATCGCCCTGCACGTTTTGACAGGACATAGTCCCGTCTGGGGCTATTACCCTCACATGCTCTATGTCGGTATGTGGGATAACATTCCCAGTAGGGCGCCCCGCCCCTACTGGTGATTTACGTTTTTTGCACCAACAGGGTGATGTCCCTGTTGGTGTCGCCGTGCAGCGGACGGTTTCGTCCGCTGACTGCGTGGCACCGAACGCGGTGCCATACACCCATGGCAAAAATTCCCCACTTTTCGCCCATCGGTTGCAGCGAATGTTCTTCCTAAATTTCGCAACAGATAGGTCCATAGGCTCTGGACCTCCACCGCCCATGCTCTGGCGCGGGTGGCTGTTTCTTGAGACGAAGTGTAAACTTCGTCTGCCCGACTGCTGATTGTTGACATGCTGTTGCGGCATGTCAAAAGCGAAGGGCTGTTGAGCCCTTCGGCTGTACCCAGCATGCGATGACGCTGATCGCATGCTGAACTCTTCACGGATGCTCATATCAATGGCATCCCTTAGAGTCTTTGGCGGGTGCCGGTAAAGACTCTGTTTGAAGGGACCATCATTGATTCCCTTCATGAGGCCAGTGACCTGCATAGCAGGAGGCACCGGCTCATACACAATATTTGACAGCAAATATTGCGTCTTCTGAGCGTAAGCTTGAAGGTCAAGATTATCTTGTCGGAGTTCCATGAACTCCTGCCGACTACTTAGCTCCATTTCTGGAGCTCAAAGTTGAGCTTTAGCTCAGCTTTTAATTCCTTATAAGTAAGGAACGCAGAGTCATCAGTGGCTCTGCGACTCATCGCCCATGCCCTGGCTCTGCCGCCCAGACATGTTGTGGCGAAGTACGCCTGTTGACGTTCGTCAACAATATTTGCGCAGAGATGGCATCTTCCACCTCTGCGAACCATCTACGAAGGGGCTCGCCCCCTTCACCGGTAAAGGGCGGTACTCGCGCCTTTACCACTTCAACGCTATGCGTTGCAGGTGCAGGTGCGGTCCGCGCTGTTCTTGCGCCGGCCGTGCTGGCTTTTCTAGGTGGTTTCGCCTAAAGCATTCACCACCTCTATCGCTTCCTCCGGGGTCTTACCCAGGAGGAAGGTAAGGAAGTCGGTCCCCATGGACCGCACCATTTCTACCGTCGCGTCTTTATTACGTGACGCGAAGTGGGGGAAGTGTTTCGTCACCACTTCCAGCGTTCTCCCTCGCTCGGCAGGCGTCATGTCTCACGGCTTGATGCTGAGCGGCTCTTACTCTTCCCTCCGCTAGTTGACTAGCGGAACGGAACTGTGTTCGTTAAGACGGACCACAAAGTACTACCATGTGTAACAGGACTGATCCTGTTACGGGCTTACACTGTGTTGTGCGAGGAAAAGCGCAATATAAGAGGGGTAGGATTAGTTGATGACAACTAATCCTATACTAAAATTAAATATAAATATTTACTTATCTATTAGAACGCAAAATTAAGAGTGTTAATTAAATGGGAGGTTAGCGGCTAACAGTATAGTAATTACCTAACTAATATAATAATATCAAGTATTCAACTAACTGTACTATTAGTTAACCTGCATGATTCGGTATTTATACCGAATCGACTTTTCCTTCGTAGATTATAATAACTTACAATCTATTATTTGAATTTCAGACAACGCGTCTGAAATTCAACTGTGATTTTCTAACTTGAATATCAATCATGTAATGGCACCCCATTACAGTATTGACCGGTTCGAAAGGTTTTGAACCATTGGTTATTATAACCAATCAGGGCAGGAGCCCTTGGGGGTTGCGTGGCAGCCAGCCACGTGTTGGTACACAGGTGGTGTACACTACATTTTAGCTAGGTACGAATTTGGTAAGTTCTACTTAGTATTACATACAGTTTACATTAGTTTAAATTAATTTAGGCTAATTATATATTAAATATACATTCAGTTTACATTTTCACTCAACAACTGCAGACGCGCGACCTTGACCGATCGCGCGTGTAGTGAGTGCAGTAGCGTAAAGGGAGCCCTCCCTTTAGCTACCCTTAGTAAGGGATCCTTGCCGTTAAGGCAG
>JAPDHQ010002575.1:0-11358 GCA_026184515.1 Peronosclerospora sorghi
AAACAATCGGACCAAGTGGGTTCTGATGACGACCGGTCGTCTGCTTGTAGCGGACAATCGGACCAGATCTCGAGTGGTGGTCCGCGGAGTACCCCCTCCGAAAGTTGGAAGGCTGGGCGCGATGGTGGTAGTCAGGTTATCGATGATAATGTTTTCGATTTCGAACTTGACTCCACTACAATGGTGCGCGTGCCCGGATTCGAACCAGGCATATCACCGTGCTGATATTACATCAAAAATTGGATTCGAAGATTTGAATGATTTGAATATGGAGTCGTTCTGGAGAGGACGTAAGGAAAGGCTATAGCCTTACGTTCTCGTTGTTGATAAAGATGACGATGTCCGATCTGGCCTGGTGGAGGACCAGATCGGGATTAATAAGTTTTTTCCTCCCCAAAAGGCTCCCACCGGAGCCGATCGGTAATATAGCAGGTATTGCTATAGTTCCGGAAAGTATCAGGACCTTGGTCCTGATCCTATGTATACGAATGAAAAAATTAATGGAAAACCAAAAGATGAAAATTACTTGGAGGCTGACTGGAACGATCCGGTCTACCTCCCTAAAGTCCCCAAAGTACCCAAGGTGCCCAGAAAAGGGCTGGGAATGCCACTTGACGAAAACGACTTCGAAGAAAAGTCAAAGGTCGGGGATGAGGCTATCACCGAACAATACCTGGACAAGATGTAATTTGTTTTTGAATTGAAGCGATTTGTTCGCCAAAACCATGTCTTTCGGGTGTTGGACTTCCATATCCCCGACCGTCTTCTCGTCCCACTACCGAGCCGATCCAGAGTGATCGACCATTACTGCTCGTCAAGAATTTGGTGGCGATGTTGGCATTAAAATGCAGAGCCCCGCCGGTGTCAATAAATTGTTTGAATTTGACGCTTGGAGACTGGAGGCGTCGATGTCGGACCTCCACGACCGTTTGGTGCCCCTGGTGGGGGCGGTTCGCCGCCCAACTCCCACCACGGCAATGAAGGTCGCCGAAGCCTCCACAGAGCTTGTTGACATTGGTTCCGATGATGAATCGATCTACCAGTCTCCACCGGCTTCTAACAGCTCATCAGAGTTGGAGACCGGTGTTGAGCGGATGACCATGGGGGTGGACCATGCCCGGTCTGAACAAAAAAGGGACATGCGGCAGCAAGGGGCTGCTTGCCAGTCGGGGCTCCAGCAAGCCCCACAGGCCTCAGTTCCGCAAAAGGAGGGTACCAACACGTTTCCCATGACGCCAGCCAACGTCCAAGCCATGTTTGAGACGATGATGCAACGTTTCATAGAAGAACGGGTTAGACCACCTATGCGCCCACATGTCCAAGACCGGTCTACCTGTCAAGGTGTCAATGTTTGCAAAGATGTGGATATGGAATCGGTAACATCTATGGATAAGCCTATTAGAAGTGATAAACCAACCGGCAAGTGAAGGCGCAAGCCGCAACCGGCAAGACCGCGTAGACCAAGCAAGACAAGTGACTGTGATATGGAGTCGGTCGGCGGTCTTGACGACCATGGTGGGTCAGATGGTACAGGCGCAGGCAAGGTGCGCAAGGCTAACCTAGCCTCCACTACTGCCTACGACTTTGGATCTGCTGCGGTTCCGCGCATCCGTATGGCCGCGACGACCGACCTCAAGGACTTCACCGGCAAGGATGCTGATGAAGACCAGGCCCGGTCTTGGTTCAGTCGGGTCAAGTCTGCATTTCTGCGAGACCAGACCCTAAAAGGCGAACGTTGTTTAATCTTCCGGGATTTGCTAAAAGGACCGGCTGCGAACTGGATTCAACAGTTGGGTCGGGGCGTCCGGTCTGACTGGGACCTGTTATGTGCGGAGTTTGAAGGTCAATATTGTAACTCCGGATTTTCAAGCGCCCGTAAGTACCACCATATGCAGAAGCGGGCCGACGAAACACAGATCGAGTATTTGCATCGGTTGAACGTGGCTGCACTTCGCGCCGGCATAACAATCAAAGAGAATAACCCGCCGAACGGTGCCGCCTTAGAACATGTGGGTCACTATATTAGTACCCTTGACGATCAAGAACTGGCGGACCAGCTTACTCTACTGCGTCTTAAGGATGCGGGCGAAGTCGAACAGACCCTGCGGACGTTACAACAGTCGCGTAGTATGAGAGCGAAGACCGCTGGTGGATCAGGTTGCTATCGTTCCAAGACCCAGACCGATCCGGTCAAGAGACCTTGAACCAGACCGACCCGAGCGGTCAAGGCAATTGTAGCTGATGACAGCACGGGGTCAGAATGGGATAGTGGAAGTCCATCCAGCCAGGAGTCATCGGATGAAGACCAGTATCGTTACGTCTATGTTGCGGGACCTGCCTCGAAGACCAAGTCGAAGTCCGACCAGGTGGACCGGAAGGGAAGGAACGAAAGCAAGTCCGATCCAGACCGACCTCGTCAGAAGTGCTCCCACTGTGGGTCGAGCAAACATGATGGCCCAAACTGCTGGAAGAAGATGGTGTGCAAGAAGTGCGAGAGACGCGGCCACCCGACTGACCACTGCCTCTTCGTATGCAAGTCATGTGGAGAGATCCACGAAGCCGGCCACTGCAAGATTGAAGATTTTGTTAACATGATGCGCAAGTGTTACGTGCCGGACAAGCACGCGGGGATGCTGCCGCCGGACGCAGAGAAGATGTTAAACTAGAACGCTCGCCAGGTTGGAATCTGGATCGAGCCGAGCGTTCTACGGTTCACATCTATGCATATGTCGGCAAGGAGGATAAGACCGACAATACACGTTCTATTCCAAATTGCGTCGACCGAGACCATCCGGTCTACAGTCTGAAGACCGATGAGTACTCCCGGACTAAGGTGGTTATGCAGTTGGACTTGCTGCCTGGAGAATCCCGCGGATACTGGAAGTATCACGCGCCTGATAAATGGTTCAAGAAGGCGAAAGCCTGTGGCAAGATTAAAAACCAGGAGGCGACGATGCTGTTCGACTCTGGAGCTGAAGTATCGATAATCGTCTCCGCCTTTGCTCGTAAGGTCGGATGTCGTATAGACGATACCCAGAGACAAGAATGCGTCGGGATCGGCGAAAAATCTTACAGGACCGAGGGAAGAACGCGTGTGAAAATTACTTTGTCGGGATCGCTGGTCTACTTTTTCAGCGCTTGGGTTGGCAAGTTGGATGTTCAAGACGCTTTACTAGGAATGGATTTCATGGTACCAGCTGGTATTCGCCTAGACCTGTCACATAGAGTGCTTACGCTCCCGGATGAGGTCCAGGTCCAGTTGGCTGGTCGAAGACCTCTGTATGGTTCGTATACCGATCTGGTCCGGTGGGACCAAGACCTCACTATCCCAGTTGGTCGGTCTGCCGATACCACGGTTGAGAAAGGTTTTTGTTCGAGGAAGTTGTGGTTGACCAGGGGCGATCGGTGGGTCTCGACCTTCGTAAAGAGTGCTGGTCGACGTGATTTTGTCCGTGTTACCAATATCGGTGACAAGCCGCTGACACTGGATAATATCACTATTGTCGTCATGTGGTTAGCAGAAGGGAAGGCACCAAGGAAGATGGAGTTCATCTCGATTGGGTCGAGGCGGTATGTCGAGTGGCAAAACCTGGCGTACCAATCGACCACCGATCTTATCAGCGATGATGGGTCGGTGGAAGAGGATACCGCACCTTTAGTGGAAAGACCAAGTTATGTCACCCCAAAAAAGATGTTGGTCCGAAGAAAGGCGCCGCAGTCACCAAGAACGGTGGACCATCAAGTAGAAGAGCCGAGGCCAGTCAACGTGGTGTCAGCACAAGACCAGGCTACAGCGGAGCAAGAAACGGAAGAAGGGGAACATGAAGTTGCTAGGTCGGACCATGACGGTATTCCTAATCAGACCGATATCAGTGAAGGACAGCCCGTCGATCAAGACCAGGGGCGTTCAGCCGGTCCAGATGGTCTAGGTGATATCGCCCCAGAAGATGAACAAGTCTGTATACATGAAGGCGGGGAACAGTACATTCAGGAGCTGGAAAGCCAAATGGCAGTCCTCCCTGAAGTGTCTGCCGACTCGCCCGAAGTTACAATGGATGATTTACAAGTGGGTGATCAAGACCTTAACAGTCCAGACCAGATCGAGCAGTTGAAGAATATCATATGGAAGAAACGACATCTGCTGATTGGAAAGGGCAACGCCTTACCACCTTCAGCCCGTGGTGCGATTTGCGATATTGACGTTGGAGATGCCAAGCCGATTGCCCAGCGATGTCGACGCGTGGCGCCACAGTACCATGAAAAGCTTTCAGATCTCATTAAAGGACTGTTGGTCACCAAGATTATTAGACCGTCGACCTCGCCATGGGCCTCGCCGATCGTAATTGTTATCAAGAAGAACGGCGTTGACATTAGACTGTGCATCGACTATCGACTGGTAAATCGGTTGACTAAACTCATGGTTTACCCGATGCCGCTGATTAATGATTTGTTGGAAGACCTGGACAAGACCTTGTGGTATTGTTCGTTAGATATGGCAAGTGGATTTTGGGTGGTCTCGATGATTGATCGAGCCCGTGAGATTTCCGCATTTGTGACGCCGTTTGGTCTTTTTGAGTGGAACCGTATGCCGTTCGGTCTGAAGAACGCACCCCAGATCTATCAAAGGATGATAGACAACGCATTGTACGGACACTTCAAGATCAAGACCGATCGGGACCCCGTTGAAAATTATGATGTGTTTAAAGGGGGTAAACCCGATCGGAAAAGAAGACCGTCCGTTCTAGGGAGGCGGTCGTACATCGACGACATTCTGATACCTGCCTCGTCATGGAACGATCTGTGCGAGAAGGTTGAACGATTGTTGGAGACATGCGACCGCTGGAACCTATCTATCAGCGCCGTGAAAAGTTTTTGGGGTATGTCCAAGGTCGCCTATTTAGGTCATATGGTCTCGAACAATGGTCTAAAGGCTAATCCTAAGGACCTGGATTCGTTAAGCAACCTCCCGTTTCCCAAGTCTCTGAAGGCAATGCAGTCCTTCCTAGGAAGTTTAAACTACTACAGCCGCTTCATCGAAGATTTTGTTATCTACGCGGCTGTGCTGTATGAGCTCCGGGAAGTTGACTATCATATGTTGCGCGAAGAAGACCGGGCAACTTTACAGGAGAACGCCGACTCTGGTCTTGCTGCAGTTTGTCCGCAAGTGGAGGCCGAAGATCATATGAAGCGTGCACAGTTTGCATTTGGTATGTTGAAGGTTAAGATGGCGACGGCACCGATTCTCAAGCATTTCGCTCCCGAAAAAGTGCCGACCATTATCGTATATGCCAGTAAGTGGGCTATCTTGGCCACTTTAGTGCAAGATCACGATGGTGTGTATCATCCAGTCACGTTTACGAGCCGGACGCTAAAACCAAATGAAGTGAAATATGGAATTGTCGAGAAAGAAGTGCTGGCGTTGCTACGAATTGTGGATGTGTGTTACAACCTGTTGGTCGGCCGACCTATAAAGGTCCTGTCAAGACGGTCTACTTTGTCCTGGATATTATCAGCCAATGGGATGGACGGACGTCTAGGCAGATGGTCGGCGGTCTTGTCGCAGTGGACCCTCGAGGTCGTTAAGTGCACCAGGGGCGAGGAAGAGATATTGGGCACATTAGCTGCCAGTATCACCCCTCGGTCTGAAGTGGACGAGGCATTAATAGCGATTGCCCCGAGGAAGCAACCTCGGCAGTCAGTTTTGAGACCGCCACCGACCGTCGACCATGACGAAGAGCTCTTGGTCTTAAGTTTTGACGGATCGGCAAGCGTGAAGAAGAAGGTCGGCGCCTATAGTGCCATATTGTGGAAGTTGCCGCAATGGTCTATAGTTGCAGCCGCTGCCGACTTCACGCCGGATATTACTGTTAAAGAGGCGGAGTACCGAGGTCTACTTCTATGTCTGTACCTGCTGTCGTCGCAAGAGACGGGGCGAGTCATCATATGTGGTGGCTCTAACCTAGTGATCAGGCAGATCACTGGAGAGATCGACTGCAAGGCTCCACGAATAAGGACGCTAAACGATCGAGTAATGAAGGCATTGAAAGACCACCCCAACCACTAGCTATTGCACGTGAAACGGGACTGGAACAGAAGCGCCGACTACCTCGCGACCAAGGCCATGCAAGACCAGACCGGGGCTACGGTCACCTAGAAGGCCGTTCTGGATGAATTGATGAATATAAACAGGCTCCCAGAAGTGATCGGACACAAGAACGCCCCAGTCCAGGTGCATGTGATAGTCGCGACTAGATCGAAAGCTCAGAAATCTCGCCGGCCGTTCCCGAAGGAAGGTTTGAACGAATATGCAGTGCAACAGTTAAGGATGGAACGGATCCTCAAGGCGCAGGACGAAGAAGAATGGATTATGAACCTGAAGACCTACCTGCGAGGTGAATCGTCTAAGTTGACGAATGGTCAAGCGAAAGAATGTGCCAAGATCGCAGACAGTTACGAAGTGGATGAGGATGGTTTACTATATTACTGCCGCGATGCCGACCAAGACAGTGCGGACCGGGACCGATTGGCGAAATTGGTGATACCTGAGTTGCTGCAGCCGGATGTCCTCCATCACTACCATGTGAGTCTAGAAGGGGGACATCAGGGCATAGGCAGGACCTATCACAAGATCAGGTCCCACTTCTACTGGAGAGGTCTTTTCCACAGTGTGCAGAAATATGCGGGCTGTTGCACGGATTGCGAGACCGGAAAGGATAGACCGGTAATCAAGGGTCGATCGCCCGGAAATATCGAAGCTACCTACCCTTTCCAGGTCATAGTGATGGACCACATACCGTCACTGCCTAGATCGACGCGCGGCAACACTGAGCTGCTGATCTGGGTAGACCTGTTCACCGGTCTAGTTATTGCAAAGGCAAGTCCATCTCGGTCTGCGGAGAAGATCTCCCAGAGCTACGAAGAATGTGTGTTCCGAAGATTCGGCGCCAGCGAGGTCATCAGGCACGATCGGGAACCCGGTTTCATGGCCGAGGTGTTCCGGTAGTTCAACAATATGCTGGTCCAGAAACAGAGCGCGACGATGGCATATCGTCCGCAAGCCAATGGATCGGCAGAACGTATGGTACAAACTATTACAAGAGCAATCAAGATGTACGTTGCCAATCCATACCAGCGCGATTGGGACGAATACGCAGAAAGGCTGGTGTTTGCACTCAACTCGTCGACCGATCGGGTCCGAGGAGAAACGCCTTTTTATCTGGCATATGGATGGGACCCTCGGTCGACATTGGAAGTTGGATACCTATCGGTTGCACCCGGACCCGTGATAGTGATGCTCGACGCTGGCGCATGCAGGTACAGAAACGCTACCAGTATGCAAAAGAAGTCGTCAACGGAAAGCTGCGTCAGGCCACACAAGACCGGGCTGACCGGACCAATGACCAGGTCCGACCCCACGGTATAGAACCAGGGGCGAGGGTATGGCTATACCTAGACCGAGTGAAAGAGGGCTATGCTAAGAAGCTGGCTCACATGTGGCACGGCCCTTTCCGTGTTGCCGAGCTGATTGGTGAGCACGCTGCCCGTCTAGTAACAACTGGTACAGATTACAAGGTCTTCCCGATTGTGCGTGTGTCCAAGTTGAAGCTGGTCCGAGAATTTCCGGATCGACCCAAAACGCCCTGTCTGGTAGACGAAGGAAAAAGATTTGATTTCGATGAAGCGTTACTGCCGGAGGACAGTTGGGAACGACCATTAGAGGAAGATGAGTTTGAAGTGGAGAAGGTCTTGGATGTTCGGTCGACCAAGAAGACCAGGTTCGGTCGGACTCACCGAGAGTACCTGGTCCGATGGAAGGACCATGATGAATCAACTTGGGTCGACGAGCTCGACTTTAATTGTGGGGCTCTTCTACGAGAGTTCGAACGAGAACGAGTCAGTCGTAATCGCTTCGCAGTGATGCAGACCCATGAAGACCAAGACCAAGACACGCAGTAGCATCGATCGGTCTAGACCGGTGTGAAGATGTGGAAGGTCCGGAGTTGATGTGAAAGTGTGATGAACTGTGACAGATTGGAATAGCGGAATGATGAATGTGATGACTATTTTTCGTGATGGGAGTGGAACTGTTTAGGATAACGTGTTCGGTGCAACTATGGAAAAAGTGGTGAAATTAGTTCAAGTGATTTGATGATCAGACATATGAAGAAGAAATGATGACATGTATTACGAGTTATCTGGTCGACTACCCTCGACTTCACTTGCTATCGCCCCACAGACGGCAGATGACCATCGACGGATGATTCTCTACTTGATCCTGAAACTGGTTACGCCATGGGTCCTTCCGGTCAAGCTGGACCAAAGCGTCCTTGAGGTCCGCGACCGGCTCAGCGCAATCAAGACCGGGGTACCATGTGCCGTCGTCGGCCAGCAGTCTGGTCTTCTCAACGCGACGCCTTGGCATGTGGAGAAACACCGGGTACAAGAGCACGTCGACGTCACACTCGAGAGCTCGCATACCGTCCAAAATGTACTGGAACAGGGATTGCCAAGCCTCGCCCGCTCGAATTCGACGTCGCTTGCGCTTGCTCTGGAACGTCGCCAGGCCCGGATCTTGTCGCACCCGTTCGGAAGGAAGCACCAAATAGTGTGACGATTCCCAAATTGCTTGGTCGTGGATCCTGTTGAAATTCTTCACCCGGCCTAGCAATGTGCCGATCCATGGAGTCAAGTGGAACACAAGTCCTATCTTGGAGTGTTCGAAGATTTTCCATGGTTCATCGCCGTACAGGCGGGAGATCTGCGACGACGTAATCAGGTCTGCCCTCCATGCAGATGCGGCAAGGGTTTTCTTGGCCGGTGGAAAGAGCCAGAGGTCCGGGCAGGAGAAAGACCGGGCCAGAAGCTGCTTGGTCAGGGTAGACCGGCGCAAACAGCCGATTTGCCCCGACGACCACGGCAAGGTGATTTCAAACGTCCGCGGCAGAAGGGAGCTGGTATCAACCGCCATGTTCTTCAATAAGGCGTACTTGTGAAGTCCGGATGTCCCGGGGAGAACCGAAGGCGCCGGCGTCACGGATGTTGATACTGGTGCAGCGTCACTTGGCAGACCGGTCTTCTGCTCTGACCCCGCTGTCGACGCCACTTGGACGAAACTGTCACGCAAATTCGTTTGCGATTTGGACTGGATGGGGATCATGAACTCGGAATCGCCGGACCCTTCGCTGGAGGCCTCCTCAGACGAGACCCCTGTGTGCTGGATGCGACTTGCAGTACGGCACGAGGGCGCTCGACTTTCCGAGGGTTTGAAGATGTCGTCCATGTCCGAGTCCGAGTCCATGAGAAGTGTCTGCATCTTGGCTCTCTTATGGGACACTGTACGCTTTCCCCCGATTCCGGGTCCGCACGCAGTGCCCCGCGCCCTCGAGCTACTCGGCGCGTCCGCGCGCTTCTTTGATTGTAATGTAATTTCGAGATGGTGAATATCGGCAAATGGGCGACGTCGGTCTTGGTCCTGCTTCAATCGGTCTTGGTCCTGTTTCAAGCGGTCTTGGTCTTGCCCCGAGGCGACTAAGGTTGCCGATGCCGACCAATCTACGCTGGAGGAAGCAGTCAAACACGGAGGTAGCAAGTTTATCAAGCGCTGGCGGCACTGGTCTAGTGCCACCCGACGACGACCCGACTCTTGCGTCCAAGCGTAGGACCTGTCTTGACAGGAACGGACCTTCCCGGTCTGGTCTTGAATCGCAATTTGCAACTCGGCAATGCGTCGCGCGAGTTCGTCACCCTGCAGCGCAGTGAGGTCGCATCAAGCTGTCCGTCCAGCTGCTGCTGTTGAACAAGTGCAAGTTGATCCCGGAGATGGGACTGATGAGCCTCCAGACGGGACAGCTCATGACGCGCGCTTATCAACTCCTCCAAAATGTGTCGAAGCTGGTCAGCGTGACCGTCAGACTGCCTATCAGCATCGACCAAGGCACCTATTGCCTGGACTATGTTGGGAGAGATGAGAGCTGAAGACAAACGAGGGTCAAGAAGAGTACAAGATGAAGACCAAAGATGCGCACCTCGTGTTGCCTGGTTGGCCACCTGGGTCCTGAGCCGCGTGTTCTCTGCGAGCATATCCTGCATCCGCGTGTCGGCTTCGGTCTGACACCCTTCCGATGTTTGAAGTGCAGGAGAATTATGTCTGCTGCCAGACCGAGCCGACCGGACAGGTGAAGCAATATGGGGCGACTCGGTGCATAGAGTTTCTGCAAGAACGACAAGAACAAGCGTCAAAGGGAAGCATAAGAAGATCAAGTGCAGTGAAGGAAGTACCTGACGCAGGTGTCGAAGATGTTTGGTCCATGGTGAAGAAGTGCGAGTGACCAAGGTCCAGTTGGTCGAGTAATGGGTGAGTCAGACCGTTATCGTTGTGCGACACGGTCGGACTCATGGGCGGCTGTGGTGAAGTGTACCACAAATTTGGTCACTTTTGGTCAAGGCAGTTGGTCGAATTTCGGATTGGTCCAAACAAGGGGGGCTTTTTAGCCTATCAAATTCAAGGAGTATCAAGAACGCTGGTCTTCGGTGAGTCACCTGACTTTGGGTATTTTACATAATTTTGTGTGGGTACATTAGGGACCATAGGGAGCTAGTATTATTGGTTAGTTGCGGTTTTTCCGGATAGAAGTCTTTTGGTTGCGGCTTTTTTCTAAGTAGAAGTCCTTTGGTCTTGGTCTATACCACAGCAAGGGGTCGCCGTTCTTCTTTTTACGTACATTAGTCGCCTCCGCCCACCGCGGAGTGTTTGGGGGCAGAGGGTTGAATTATCCCCTCTAGCCTATTATACCCGGTCTGGAGGCGCCGCACGCGCACTTTGGCCACCGGAAGTCCCTCGACGGGAGTACGATTTGGCGATCTCGACACTTTAAGTCAAGTACGTTTGGAACGTGATATTCACTGGATTGGTCTTTACGTGGAGATATCGTTTGTGGAGTTTCACGGGGATATTGGGTTTTCACGTGGACATATTGGCTCATTTTAACATTGGTTGGAGTTTAGACCGGTTTTTGGTCTTCTCTCATATTGGTCAGGGGCTAGACCGGTTGATTGTTCTACCCTCTATCATCTCGTATTGGTCAGGTCTAGATCGTTTGGACGATCGACCTATTGGAATCTATCTTTCGGAAGTGTTTCTGGTCTGTACGTACCTGGGGTGAAGAGTTCCGCCCTAGGTGTGGTGGAGTCAAGTTCGAAATCGAAAACATTAGCATCGATAACCTGACTACCACCATCGCGCCCAGCCTTCCAACTTTCGGAGGGGGTACTCCGCGGACCACCACTCGAGATCTGGTCCGATTGTCCGCTGCAAGCAGACGACCGGTCGTCATCAGAACCCACTTGGTCCGATTGTTT
>JAPDHQ010002577.1:0-10705 GCA_026184515.1 Peronosclerospora sorghi
TACGCATGCACAATGCGCCACTTTCCGTTCGGCTTACGAACACAAAAGTGGGAGATGAATGGGGAGACTTGCTCTCCCGTACCATCCCTGCCTCTTCTTTCCCCTTGAAGAATGCGTCGATGACGTCGCATTGCTCCTTGGGGAGAGGCCACTGCCTAGTGATGCAGTATTTGGTTCCCGGAACCAAATCAATTTCATGTCGGACTCCCCAATCCGGTGGTAGCCCCATCGGCGGGTTGTCACTAATAACATCTCCTAATTCCTTCAATAAGGAATGGTAAGGGTCCTCAGGATCCGCGAGGATCTTGAGACCGCTTCGGGCATTCAATGCCTGTTTGGTTTGCACCAAAACTGACTCGTCCATCGTGGATGAGGAGTTCAACTCCTCTTCCGGACGTAATACGACAACCTCGTCGATTTCACTTGCTTTCAAAGCAGTTCCAAACTCGTTGAAGGACATCTCCTCCAACGACAACAGTTCGCCTACCCCAGACAAACGTTCAAGGCTTACGACTTCTGTGACAACACCTGACACAATATTTGGCATCCGATAGGACTGCTGACTACTGGCCTCGGTACTCATCCCGGGACCCAGATGGGGGGGAGTCAATCGCCTCATCTATTGGAAGCGCCACGCGCCTATCCACAGAGGTCTTTACCTCTACCACCGGTGAATCGCCGGTCGCACCTATAACGGCGTGGTCGGAATCATTTCCGACGTGCGATAGAGACGAACTACGGGTCTCTTCGCTTGGAAGCGCCTCGCGCTTAACCACAGGGTTCTCTACCCCTACCACTGGAGTCGCCTCAGAGGAATCCACCTCTGCCACTGGCGACTCACCAGTCTCACCGTTAACGACGTGAGGATTAACCGCCGAATCCCCCTCGTTAAGGAACTCTTCCTTAACGCCATTGGGAATGATCGTTTCAGACATCCCAATATCTGGCATCTCACGCCAGAATCGCTTTTGCGATCGAGCAAAGGTGGGTTCATGACTTGCCAATGCTTCACCCGACAGCGGGTGCGTTGAGCCAATGGATTTAGACTTCCAGTCTATCCATGGCTCGTGGCGTTCCAGCCACTTCATGCCCAGAATGAGGTCATACCTCGAGTCCAAATCCAGGACTAGGCAACGTTCTAAGCTGTCGAAGTCTGCAAACTTCAGCTTAAGGTCAACCGAGATCTTGGGTACATAAACCTGTACGCCCGTCGCAAGACGGACCGTGATAACGTCACGAGAACGTGCCTCTAGGGCCTCGGTATACAGCCGACTCTTCTCTACAGAAGCCCGTCTGACATAATTGTCAGACGCTCCAGAGTCTATCAAGACTCTCCAAGGCTTATCAAAGCCTTTCACGTCCGCAAGGACAACCAGCAAACCTGGCTGGTACACCAACTTGGTGCTAGAAAGCACCGCTTCCCTCGGGGATTTGTGCTGTCGTCCCCTACCCTGGGGCTTAACAGCACTGAGGGATCCCCCAGTAAGGCGCCCCGCACCTACTGGGAGCCGTCGTTTCACGACGGCTTGGGCAAGGGCTTTTTCCCCAACTTTGGTCCCTGGTAGCGAGTGTCTCGCTGGGGATTTTTCGGACATCTGTTCCTCAGATGATCCATGCTCCCACACAGAAAGCATCTCAGCGGCCCACGCCGCTGCAACATAGCCAAGATCTCTGTCTCGAAGCTCGGTGAAAAAGAGTCTGAATGACTCTTAGCGGGAGGTTTCTCCTCCGCTTCGACCTGACTCAGGTCCATGGGTTCGGGACCCACCTTAGAGGAACGGAAGTTCCTCTCGGCGTTGAACGCCGTCTTGAATGCCTCTTCCAGGGATTGGTGTCGGCATCGGAACAATTCCGAACGTGCTCGCCCTTCTCTCAGGCCTCTCATGAAGACGGGGATGGACACATCGTCCGAATACGCTTTCGCGTACATCCCTGCCAACAGGGTCTTCAGTTCTTGGACATATGTCTCCAAGTCCCTAGTGCCCTGACGGCACCTCAAAAACGCCAACTGATTCTGGAAAACCAGATCAGGCGTGGCGTACATGTCCATAAGCTTTTGCTTAAGGACTTCCCAGGTTGGGAACACGCTCGTGACCGAATCCGGACACGTAAACGCCCATGTACGGGCTTTTACCGTAAGATGGGTCAGTGCAAGTTCCACTTGCAGGTGATCAGTGGTCACATTTTCTGTGGCGACGGCCGTTTCGACCTCTCGCAGTCATACATAAAGGTTGTCACCTTTCTCCCCGGTGAACTCCTTTAACTTAAAGGATAATGGGGGACGCACCCGCGTGGAACGACTTCCACCTAAACTCGCCTCATGGGCGGTGAGGGCATTGACCCTTGCCTTCACGGCCTCAAGTCCCTGCTCTACTAGGAGCTGCATGCCTTCGTCACCCAGTAAGGATAACAGCCTGATAAAGGCTTCCTGCTGGACGAGGGTTAATGTAACAGGACTGATCCTGTTACGGGATTACACTGTATTTTGCGAGGAAGCGCGCAATACAATAAGGGCAGGATTAGTTGGTAACAACTAATCCTGTACTGAAAGTAAATATAAGTATTTACTTATTCTTTAGAACGCAAAATTAAGATAGTTTATTAAATGGGTGGTTAGCGACTAACAGTATAGTAATTACCTAACTAATATAATAATATCAAGTATTCAACTAACTGTACTATTAGTTAACCTGCATGATTCGGTATTTATACCGAGTCGACTTTTCCTTCGTAGATTATAATAACTTATAATATATTATTTGAATTTCAGACAACGCGTCTGAAATTTAACTGTGATATTCTAACTTGAATATCAATTATGTAATGGCACCCCATTACATCACCCCCCCCACTTAAGGTGGTTGGCAATAATAATTCTTATTTTGGCAAATCATAGGTGGCACTTGTTGGTCGGAATTTCTCATTCACCAACTGATTGACCATCGACTCGATGGTCGAAGCACGCGGCGGCGCTCTAAAGAGCGCTGCTGAAAACATCGAAGGAGCTTCTTCCTCCACCTCAGCACTAGGTGCTGAGGTGTTGAGTGACAACAGTGACGCTGCATTAGCAGCGTCAACTACGCAAAAGGTCGGAAGACGTACCGTCTTCGACCACAGATGCTGCTAAGGCGGCATCTGGCAAGAAACAGGGAGATGTTGCTAATGCAACATCTCGCACGATGACCACCCCCGAATGGTGTGTTGACAGGAAGGGTTCTTCCATGTTCGGAGACAATTGTGACTCCGAACAAAGTGATTGGGGCACAGCTGTCCCCATGAAAGGATCTAGCGAGTCGAAACTAGCTGAGTGCTCATCGCCTAACAGCGATGATGACTCTGGTGTCGCTGTCAGCTATGACAGCGGAAATGATTATCACAGGTGGTTGCGGGAACGCAGAACCGCACCTGGACCAAGTACGTCTCCACGTCGGGGTGGTTTAACCCCGGCGCGTGGTGTTGAAGCAGGCGGTGTTCCGCCTGATAAAAGATCTCGAACAGAAGCGGCGCCTGCCGCTACTGAAGCGTATCATCGTACGGAACCACATGTTCCGTACAAAGTGGGGTTTTGAACCCCTGGATGGGCTATTGACCCCAAGTTGCGGTCACCGTAAGAGGGACTGCCAATATGCGTTGTTCGATATCAACGTGATGGATGACTGCGAAGACATCCAGTCACGTCGATTCGATCGAAGTACAGACGATATGCGTCTGTACTTTATTGACCTCTTTTTCCAGGTTTGACATTATTAGAGCCGGAAAGGGTCAAGAAAGAACAGGGACGACAAGGACGCCCTGACTCAAAGTTGGAACGCTTTTGTTGACAACTACAACAAAAGCCCCGATGACTACATGAACAAAGTTCACGTAATGCTCGAGCGCTTTTTAAAGCACTCGCGAACAGGCAAAATGGAATATATCCATTTTGCTTGCATCAAAAAAGGGTTGAACTGTGGTGTCCCTTCACACCTCGTTTGCCCGCGGTGTCCGCAGGGCGCTCCTCGTCTGTCAGAGGAGGAGTTGCGGGGGTACGGTGGTTTTTCCGTATCCGCCGAAATTCAGGGCTTAATCGATGCCCTAAATGCATCAACACCTAGTGTTGATGCTACTTCGCATTATGAGTTTGCGACTCCTTCTCAAACTCAGTTAGAGGTCCGGAGCGTCGGCCCTCAGAACCTCAATCGGCTCCCAAGAGTCGAACTCTTGGGGGTAACCCAGCCAGCGTACTAAGTACTCGGTACGCTGCCCCTTCTTCGAAAGCACCGAGCGCTTCGAGATCAAGCGCTGGAGAATTTATCGCTTATTCCCCTGATTAGCGATCAGGGGCGGCGGAGGATGAGAATTCACTCGCCGTTGTTGTTGCGGAGCATGGTTCTTTGCTCCGCAAACTCGAGGATGGTTCTTCCTCCTTGAGCAGCGATATGTCTCACACTGTGAAGACATATCGGTCTCTTCGCGAGAATGTCCGCGACATCCTCGGGGTGCACACTGCCCTTCAGCAGAAGAATGATCTTCTGTACATCGAGCTTTCCCGCTGTAAGGAAGAGCTCGATCGGCACAAGGCTGATCTTGAGCAGTCGAAGGCGGAGGTAATGACTCTCCGCTCTGCTCATCAACGGCTGGAAGCCGATTACAAGTCTCTCATGGGAGACTTGGAGAAGCACGGTATCTTTCGTGGTTCTGTGTCTCGTCGTAACACGAATGATACAGTTTGAGCCGCCGAACATAGAATGTTGGGTGGAGCCGCATTGCTGTGGGAATGTCTAAAGTATAGGCATTCCCCCGAATCTCTTGGACCTTGAGAGGTCCAACGTACTTAGGAAGCAACTTCCGTGTAGGGAAGTTGCTTATTGCATGTATAGGCAAATTGGTAGTACTTAATAATACCAATTCGCCTTTCCGAAAGGATTTTTTGTTCTTCCTTCCATGCTTGTCTGCATTTTGCTTCTGCTTATCAAAAGCAGAGGCAAGTGCATCTTTTATATAGCGTATTACAGCTTGGCGCTGTAATACGAATTCATCTACTGCTTTATCAGCCGTAGGTGCGTTTTCCTCATTGTCTGAAGCCATTGCCGCAGACACATATTCATCATATGCAGCTTCAGTTTCATTTGAAGCTTCTTCCGCTTCTACTGTACTCACAGTAGAAGGGCCATCGTTTTGTTCACAAGTTGCAGTTGCAACTTGCGCATTGACTCGATCAAAATTTGAGCGGGTCCCTCCCCCACTTAGATTTGGCGTACCGCCAAGTAAAGCTAGAGTTCGTGGATGCCTTAAGGCATTCACGTAGAACGGTGTATGATTAGTTGAAGTATGCACCGAATTGTTAATCGCGAATTCAGGGAGTGGCAGATAGTCACTCCACTGTTCAAAGGCATGTGCGTATGATCGCAACATGTCTTCGAGAACGCAGTTAACCCGTTCCATCTGCCCATCCGTTTCCGGATGGTCCGAAGTTGACATCTTCAACTGGGTTCCCAACAATGAGAACGTTTCTTGCCAGAAACGTCCTGTAAATTTCGGATCTCGATCCGAGACAATGTCTTCCGGCATTCCGTGCAAACGGAATACCGTATCAACGAATATCCGCGCTGTTTGAGCGGCGGTTACGTTCGCTGATACTGCAGTAAGAAGTACCATCTTACTGAAACGGTCTACAAAGACCACTATTCCGGTCTTCCGACTATTGTCGGGTGGAAGAGCGAATACGAAGTCGATTGAAATGGACTTCCAACATTCTGTCGGAACCGGCAGTGTAACGGGGTTACATTCGGGTAACACTGAGTGTTGGTGTACATGAGTACACCACGGTTGAGGCCAGTATTGGCCGGGTTGAAAGGTTTCGAACCTTTGGTTATTTTAACCTATCAGAGTATGGGCCCTTGGTGTGGTGGTGTGTCAGCCATCCACGTGTCAGTACACAGGTGTGTACACTACATATTAGCTAGGTACGAATTAGGAATATTCTACTTAGTATTACATATAGTTTATATTAGTTTAAATAATTACATATTAAATATATTCAGTTTACTTTCCACTCCGTAGTACAGACGCACGACCTCGACCGGTCGTGCGTGTAGTGAGTGCCGTAGCGTAAGGGGATCCCTCCCCTTAGGTACACCCTTTGTTAGGTATCCTTGCCGTTAAGGCACTAGTACAGGCTAGAGTAAATTAACCCGGGAATCTTGGCCCCGAGTAGGAGAGCTATCTCCTACTAAGCCCTTAATAAGGGCGTATCGGCTAAGTAGCGGCGAACGCCGCTCTAAGGAAAGCCTTCCTCTGTGCGCTAGCCGCACCGTGCGTATACGCACCGGCTACAGGCAGAGATTGCAGCGGAGCCTGTGCAGACTGCGCAGGCTTAACGCGCTGGCAAATCTCGCAAGCGTGTAGTATTTCCGTACCCACTTGTACTGGTTTCGCCAGTAAAAGTCACGTGCGAGAGAAGCGTATGTCTTCTCTCGACCTTGATGCCCCGAAATCGGTGCATCATGATACTCAAACATAATTTGATGTTTGAGATCATCGTCGTTTGGAACGACGATGGGACTTTCATCTTTTGGTCTGTGCTGTAAAGCAGCAGATCATCGTGCAGTCGATATCGATGCACGCAAGCTCTGGGAGTTCGTCTCGCTTCTCACTTGATTGATTACTTAAGTAATCAATCAACAGACGTGTCTCCTCGTCTGTTTTGTACGCCTCGCGTACTTGTCGTATAATTGACGACGACAAAGCAGTGCAACGGATCGCGTTTGCACTGGCACCTTCGGTTACGGACGGTTTCGTCTCGTAATCGGGCCTTCGTGATAGCGCATCCGCGATCACGTTCAACTTTCCGGGTTTGTATTCAACCGTAAAGTTGTATTCAGCAAAGAATGACAGCCATCGAGCCATTCTTTGAGAAATGTGTGGTGAATTCACGGCCGTGTGTAGCGACGCATGGTCCGTGTAAACCACAAACGGTCCATTTCCCAATAGATAGATCCGAAACTTGGCCAGTGCATACTTCATGGCAAGGAGTTCCTTGTCATGCACTGGATAGTTGCTCTCGGCTGAGCGCAACTGACGCGATTGATAGCAGATTACGCGATCGCGATCATCGTGATCACGCTGAATCAAAGCACAGCCGATAGCGAAATCGCTCGCGTCGCAAACGACGTGGAACGGACGCTCGTTATCAGTTATAGCCAATACAGGCGCTTCAGTCAAGCTTTGCTTGACTGCATCAAAAGCATTTTGGCATTGGGTATCCCAATGCCATTCGACATCTTTCTTAAGTAATTGAGAAAGAGGTCGTATTAACCCAGCGTAGTTGCACGAATACTTGAGCAAATATGTTGCCAACCCAAGGAACCATCGAAGTTCCTTAACGGTGTTCGGCGTAGGCCATTCAACGATCACCCTGATCTTTTCTGGATCAGAGCGCACCCCGTTCTTGCCCACAAAACATCCAAGAACGGGTATCTCAGGTGCACCAAAGGTGCACTTAATTAGATTTGCATAGAGCTTATGCTTACGCATAATGTAACGGGGTTACATTCTGGTAACACTGAGTGTTGGTGTACATGAGTACACCACGGTTGCGGTCAGTATTGGCCGAGTTGAAAGGTTTCGAATCTTTGGTTATTTTAACAAATCAGGGCAGGGGCCCTTGGTGTGGTGGTGTGTCAGCCATCCACGTGTCAGTACACAGGTGTGTACACTACATTTTAGCTAGGTACGAATTAGAATATTCTACTTAGAATTACATATAGTTTATATTAGTTTAAAATAATTTAGGCTAATTACATATTAAATATATTCAGTTTACATTTCACTCTATTTAGCGGACGCGCGACCTCGACCGGTCGCGCGCGCAGTGAGTGTTGTAGGTAAGAGGGAGTCCTCCCTTTACTTACATCCCATAAAGGGAATACAGCCGTTAAGGCTAAGTCGTAAACTAACCCGGGAATCTTGGCCCCGAGTAGGAGAACTCTCCTACTAAGCCCTTTACAAGGGCGTATCGGCTAAGTAGCGATAGCTACCGCTTTAAGGAATAGTCTTCCTCTGTGCGCTAGCCGCACCGTGTGTATACGCACCGGCTACATCTGGTAGCACTTGTAGTCAATCCAACACCTGTGTTGGTAGACTAGGCATCCTCTGCAAAGGATGAATCAGGATGATTGGGATAGTTTGACCCTCGTCCAGCAGGAAGCCTTTAAAAGGCTGTTACCCTTAGCGGGGGAAGAAGGCATGAAGCTCCTAGTGGAGCAGGGCCTTGAGGCCGTAAAGGCAAGGGTAAATGCCCTCATCGCTCATGAGGCGAGTTGTGGTGGAGGTCATTCCACGGGGGTGCTCCCTCCATTATCGTTTAAGATAAAGGAGTTCACCGGAGAGAAGGGTGACAACCTTTATGTTTGGTTGCGAGAGGTCGAAACGGCCTTCGCCACAGCGAATGTGATCGCTGATCACTTGCAAGTGGGACTTGCATTGACCCATCTTACGGGCAAAGCCCGTACATGGGCGTTTACATGCTCGGAATCAGTCAAGGACGTGTTTCCAACATGGAAGGTCCTTAAGCAGAAGCTTATGGACATGTACGCAACGCCTGATCTGGTTTTCCAGAATCAACTGGCGTTCCTGAGGTGCCGTCAAGGCACTAAGGACCTGGAGGTTTATATCCAGGAGCTTAAGACCCTGTTGGCAGGGATGTACGCGAAAGCGTATTCGGACGATGTGTCCATCCCCGTCTTCATGGGAGGCCTGAGAGAAGGGCCAGCACGTTCGGAATTGTTCCGATGCCGACCCGAATCCCTGGAAGAGGCATTCAAGACGGCGTTCAACGCCGAGAGGAACTTCCGTTCCTCTAAGGTGGGTCCCGAACCCATGGACCTGAGTCAGGTCGAAGCGGAGGAGAAACCTCCCGCTAAAAGTCATTCGGACTCTTTTTCACCGAGCTTCGAGACAGAGCTCTTGGATATGTTGCAGCGGCGTGGGCCGCTGAGATGCTTCCTGTGTGGGAGCATGGATCATCTGAGGAAAAGATGTCCGAAAAATCCCCAGCGAGACACTCGCTACCAGGGACCAAGGGTGGAGAAAAAGCCCTTGCCCAAGCCGTCGGGAAACGACGGATCCCAGTAGGTGCGGGGCGCCCTACCGGGGGACCCCTCAGTGCTGTTAAGCCCCAGGGTAGGGGACGACAGCACAAATCCCCGAGGGAAGCGGTGCTTTCTAGCATGGACTTGGTGTAACAGCCTGGTTTGCTGGTTGTCCTTGCGGACGTGAAAGGCTTTGATAAGCCTTGGAGAGTCTTGATAGACTCTGGAGCGTCTGACAATTATGTAAGACGGGCTTCTGTTGTGAAGAGTCGGCTGTATGCCGAGGCCCTAGAGGCACGTTCTCGTGACGTTGTCACGGTTCGTCTTGCGACGGGCGTACATGTTTCTGTACCCAAGGTCTAGATTGACCTTAAGCTGAAGTTTGCAGAATTCGACAGCTTAGAACGTTTCCTAGTCTTGGATTTGGACTCGAGGTATGACCTCATTATGGGCATGAAGTGGCTGGAACGCCACGAGCCATGGATAGACTGGAAGTCTAAGTCCATTGGATCAACGCACCCGCGGTCGGGTGAAGCATTGGCGAGTCATGAACCCACCTTTGCTCGATCGCAAAAGCGATTCTGGCGTGAGATGCCAGAGATTGGGATGTCTGAAATGATCATTCCCAATGGCGTTAAGGAAGAGGTCCTTAACGAGGGGGATTCGGCGGTTAATCCCCGCGCCGATGTAGGCGAGACTGGTGAGTCGCCAGTGATAGAGGTGGAATACTCTGAGGGTAAGCGCGAGGCGCTTAGAGAAGAGACCCGAAGTTCGTCTCTTCTACAGGTCGGAATTGATTCCGACCACGCCATGTCCGGCGAACAAGTTGCGACTCCAGTGGTAGGGGTAGAGACCCCTGTGGTTAAGCGCGAGGCGCTTCCAAGCGAAGAGACCCGAAGTTCGTCTCTTTAGCACGTCGGAAATGATTCCGATTACGCCGTTATAGGTGAGACCGGCGAGTTACCGGTGGTAGAGGTAGAGACCTCTATGGATAGGCGCGATGCGCTTCCAGTAGATCGGGCAATTGACTCCCCCCATCTGGGTCTCGGGATGAGTCCCGAGGCCAGTAGTCAGCAGTCCTACAGGATGCTGAATAGTGTGACAGGTGTTGTCACAGAAGGCGTAAGCCTGGAACGGTTGTCTGGGGTAGGCGAACTGTTGTCGTTGGAGGAGATGTCCTTCAATGAGTTTGAGACTGGTTTGAAAGCAGGTGAAATCGACGAGGTCGTCGTGTTGCGTCCGGAAGAGGAGTTGAACTCCTCATCCACGATGGACGAGTCAGTTTTGGTGCAAATCAAACAGGCATTGAATGCCCGAAGCGGTCTCAAGATCCTCGCGGATCTTGAGGACCCTTGCCATTCCTTTTTGAAGGAGTTCGGAGATGTTATTAGTGACAACCCGCCGATGGGGTTACCACCGGATCGGGGAGTCCGACATGAAATTGATTTGGTTCCTGGAACCAAATACTGCGTCACTAGGCAGTGGCCTCTCCCCAAGGAGCAATGCGACGTCATCGACGCATTATTCAAGGGGAAAGAAGAGGCAGGGATGGTACGGGAGAGCAAGTCTCCCCATTCATCTCCCACTTTTTGTGTTCGTAAGCCGAACGGAAAGTGGCGCATTGTGCATGCGTA
>JAPDHQ010002583.1:0-14426 GCA_026184515.1 Peronosclerospora sorghi
CAACAGTATCCCACTGTTGCCAAAATGGCAACGGATAGTCTTTGCATACCAGCTTCAACTGTTGCTAGTGAATAGGTAAGAATATTGTAAGAGTGTAATTGACAGTATTGAACTAGTAACTTACTGTAATGGTTTATAAATTATCCAGTCATTTCTGTAACTGGGTTACATTCGAGTCACATTTAGTAGGTGGTGTACGTGAGTACACTACGGTTGGGGTCAGTATTGACCGGTTTGAAAGGTTTTGAACCATTGGTTATTTTAACCAATCAGGGCAGGGGCCCTTGGGGGGTGGCGTGTCAGCCATCCACGTGTCGGTACACAGGTGGTGTACATTACATTTTAGCTAGGTACGAATTTGGTAAGTTTTACTTAGTATTACATACAGTTTACATTAGTTTAAATTAATTTAGGCTAATTATATATTAAATATACATTCAGTTTACATTTCACTCAACAACTGCAGACGCGCGACCACGACCGGTCGCGCGTGTAGTGAGTGTAGTTGCGTAAAGGGATCCCTCCCTTTAGCTACACCTTTAGTAAGGGAGCCTTGCCGTTAAGGCAGTAGCGAAGGCTACTAGTAAACCAAACCGGGAATCTTGGCACCGAGTAGGAGAGCTCTCTCCTACTAAGCCCTTTATAAGGGCGTATCGGCTAAGTAGCGGCGAACGCCGCTTTAAGTAAAGTCTTCGTCTGTGCGCTAGCCGCACAGTCGTATACGCACCGGCTCCATCTGGTAGCACTTGTAGTCAATCCAACACCTGTGTTGGATTGACTAAGGCATCCTCTGCAAGGGATGAATCAGGACGAGTGGGATAGTTTGACCCTCGTCCAGCAGGAAGCCTTTAACAGGCTGTTATCCTTACGGGTGACGAGGGTATGCAGCTCCTAGTGGAGCAGGGCCTTGAGGCCGTAAAGGCAAGGGTCAATGCCCTCATCGCCCATGAGGCGAGTTTAGGTGGAAGTCGTTCCACGGGGGTGCGTCCCCCATTATCAATTAAGATAAAGGTGTTCACCGGAGAGAAGGGTGACAACCTTTACGTGTGGTGGCGAGATGTCGAAACGGCCTTCGCCACAGCGAATGTGATCGCTGATCACTTGCAAGTGGGACTTGCATTGACCCATCATACGGGCAAAGCACGTACGTGGGCGTTTACGTGTCCGGATTCGGTCACAAGCGTGTTCCCAACCTGGGAAGTCCTTAAGCAAAAGCTTATGGACATGTTCGCCACGCCTGATCTAGTTTTCCAGAATGAGTTGGCGTTTTGGAGGTGCCGTCAGGGTACTAGGGACTTGGAAACTTATGTCCAAGAACTAAATACCCTGTTGGCAGGGATGTACGCGAAAGCGTATTCCGACGATGTGTCCATACCCGTCTTCATGGGAGGCCTGAGAAGGGCCAGCACGTTCGGAACTGTTACGATGCCGACCCCAATCCCTGGAAGAGGCATTCAAGATGGCGTTCAACGCCGAGAGGAACTTCCGTTCCTCTAAGATGGGTCCCGAACCCATGGACCTTAGTCAGGTCGAAGCGGAGGAGAACCTCCCGCTAAGAGTCACCTTGACTCTTTATCACAGAGCTTCGAGGCGGAACTCTTAGCTATGTTGCAGCGACATGGGCCGCTGATATGCTTCTTGTATGGAAGCACGGATCATCTGCGGAACAGATGTCCGAAAAATCCCCAGCGAGACACTCGCTACAAGGGACTAAGGGTGGGGAAAAAGCCCTTGTCCAAGCCGTCGGGAAACGACGGCTCCCAGTAGGTGCGGGGCGCCCTACTGGGGGACCCCTCAGTGCTGTTAAGCCCCAGGGTAGGGGACGACAGCACAAAGTCCCGAGGGAAGCGGTGCTTTCTAGCACCGAGTTGGTGTACCAGCAAGGTTTGCTGGTAGTCGTTGCGGACGTGAAAGGATTTGATAAGCCTTGGAGAGTCTTGATAGACTCTGGAGCGTCTGACAATTATGTCAGACGGGCTTCTGTAGAGAAGAGTCGGCTGTATGCCGAGGCCCTAGAGGCACGTTCTCGTGACGTTGTCACGGTCCGTCTTGTGACGGGCGTACAGGTTTCTGTACCCAAGGTCTCGATTGACCTTAAGCTGAAGTTTTGCAGACTTCGACAGCTTAGAACGTTGCCTAGTCCTGGATTTGGACTCGAGGTATGACCTCATTCTGGGCATGAAGGGGCTGGATAGCCACGAGCCATGGATAGACTGGAAGTCTAAGTCCATTGTATCAACGCACCCGCGATCGGGTGAAGCATTGGCGAGTCATGAACCCACCTTTGCTCGATCGCAAAAGCGATTCTGGTGTGATATGCCAGAGATTGGGATGTCTGAAATGATCATTCCCAATGAAGTTAAGGAAGAGTTCCTTAACGAGGGGGATTCGGTGGTAAATCCCCACGCCGTTAACGGTGAGACTGGTGAGTTGCCAGTGGTAGAGGTGGATTCCTCTGAGGCGACTCCAGTGGGAGGGGTAGAGACCCCTGTGGTTAAGCGCGAGGGGCTTCCAAGCGAAGAGACCCGTAGTTCGTCTCTTTTGCACGTCGGAAATGGTTCCGACTACGCCGTTTTAGGTGAGACCGGCGAGTCACCGGTGGTAGATGTAGAGACCTCTGTGGATAGGCGCGAGGCGCTTCCAATAGATGGGGCAATTGACTCCCCCCATCTGGGTCTCGGGATGAGTCCCGAGGCCAGTAGTCAGCAGTCCTATAGAATGCTGAATAGTGTGACAGGTGTTGTCACAGAAGGCGTAAGCCTTGAACGGTTTCCTGGGGTAGGCAAACTGTTGTCTTTGGAGGAGATGTCCTTCAGCGAATTTGAAACTGCTTTGAAAGCAGGTGGAATCGACGAGGTTGTCGTATTGCGTCTGGAAGAGAAGGTAAACGCCTCATCCACGATAGACGAGTCAGTTTTGGTGAAAACCAAACAGGCATTGAATGCTCGAAGTGGCCTCCAGATCCTTGCGGATCCTGAGGACCCTTACCATTCCTTACTGAAGGAATTTGGAGATGTCATTAGTGACAACCCGCCGATGGGGTTACCACCGGATCGGGGAGTCCGACATGAAATTGATTTGGTTCCTGGAACCAAATACCGCGTCACTAGGCAGTGGCCTCTCCCCAAGGAGCAATGCGACGTCATAGACGCATTCTTCAAGGGGAAAGAAGAGGCAGGGATAGTGCGGGAGAGCGAGTCTCCCCATTCATCTCCCACTTTTTGTGTTCGTAAACCGAACGGAAAGTGGCGCATTGTGCATGCGTACAACAAACTGAATGCAGATACTGTACCCATGCAGACTCCGATTCCTCGGAAGGATGTCCTCCAGAACAATATGGCGGGCTGTACGGTGTACAGTGCCTTAGATCTGGTGGACGGGTATTATCAGGTGCTCATGCGAGCGTCCGATATTCCGCTTACAGCGGTCAGCACGCCTAGCGGCATGCTATGGGAGTGGCTTGTTATGCCACTGGGGCTTTCGAATGCGCCAGCGACTTTCAATCGCTTGGTGACTCAACTCTTCCGCCCTCATATAAAGTACGCTCAGACGTACTTCGACGATATATTCGTCCATAGTCGTGCGGAAGGCGACTCGTCTGATGTTCAGACGCATCTGATACACCTTCTAGCTGTGCTCGAATGTATGCGGGAGCATAAGTTATATGCAAACGCATCGAAATGTATCTTTGGTGCTGAGGAAATTCCTTTCCTCGGATGCTTCATCGGTAAGGATGGGGTGCGGGCGTATCCCGCGAAGGTGAAAGCCATTGTGGAGTGGCCTTCGCCTGTAAATCTTAGAGATTTACGGAAGTGTCTTGGATTAGCCAATTATCTCCACAACTACAGCGAGAACTACGCTGAAATTGTGAAGCCATTAACCGACCTTCTTAAGAAGGACGTGGATTGGTGTTGGGAAACCAAACACCAAAACGCTTTTGAAGCGGTAAAGGGGAGCTTGTTCAAAGCCCCCGTTCTTGCTCTCTCAGATTATGGGAAACATTTTAGCTTCGTCTGTGACGCCTCCGATTTCGCAATCGGATGTGGTTTGTTGCAAGCAGACGATGCAGGAAGGGAACGCGTGATTGCGTTTGAGTCGAGGCAGCTTAAAGCTGCGGAACGGAATTATCCCGTTCATGACAAGGAGCTACTTGCAATGAAGTATGCTCTTGTCAAATTTAGGGTTCACCTACTCGGCTCAAAGCCGTTCGTGGTTTATACTGACCACGCGTCCTTACGGACAGCGACAAAGTCGCTTCATCTCTCGCAACGGATGGCACGTTGGCTCTCCTTCTTTGCGTAGTACAACTTTGAGGATAAGTATAAACCTGGCAAGCAGAACGTGCTTGCGGACGCGTTATCGCGTCTTCGAGATTACGAGCTCTCTCACGCGACATTCGTCACCTCGTCTGTGGTAGATCTCATACGCCAGGCGTATGAGAAAGACCCACAGTGTACGACGCTTATCAGCGCGTTGGGTGGAAAGGGACTTGGCTCGTCTGATCCAACCCTGTCAAGTAGAGCTAAAGCTCATTTACACCGTTACAGGTACTTTGACGGCTTGATATATTATAGCACGAGCGCGGAGGACATTCCGCGGGTTGTAGTTCCTGATGATGAGGAACTGAAGTATAGAGTCCTCTTTGAGGCACATATATGACGCCCCTACCGGGTGTCATTTAGGTCGGGATAAGACCTACAGCGCTTTAAGCGCTTTGTATTGGTGGACCAACATGTATAAGTGGGTCGGTGCGTACATAAGTACCTGTGAAACGTGTCAGAGGGTTAAACCCTCTGCAAGTTCAGATGCGCCTTTGGCGAGCTTGTCGGTTCCAACGGAGTGTTGGAAATCCATTAGCATGGATCTTATCTTCGGTTTTCCGAAGGATAAGGCCGGGAACACCGGCATATTGGTCTTTGTAGACCGTTTGAGCAAGATGGCTTACCTGGCGGCGGTGTCAGAGTCCATTGATGGACAAGGAACAGCGAAAGTGTTCCTAGACCGTGTCTTTCGACAGCATGGTCCACCCGATTCCGTTGTGTCGGATCGGGATCCCCGTTTTACGGGACAGTTCTGGGGAGCGTTGTTTAAGGTTCTCCACTGCGGATCATCCGTAGACGGACGGGCAAACGGAACGCGTTAATCGCATTGTCGAAGATATTCTTCGGAGTTTATGTCCGGATTCTCCAAAGAGTTGGAGTGAGATGCTTCCGATGGTAGAATTTGCTATAAACAATTTGGTCCATGCATCTACGGGGCTTAACCCGTTTTACGTGAACGGATTAGTGAAACCGAGGGTTCAGTTGACGCCACGTGTTTGTGGCCCAGGGCTTGAGGGGGGAGGATTCCCTGATTTCAGCCCTGTATCTGTGCGAAAGCACATCGATAAGTTCTTATCGACGCGCCTTAGTGTCTTACGACACGTCTGCAATGCCATGGCGGAAAGCCAAGACAAGCAGAAGGAGCAAGCTGACCGCAAGGGGCGGCGTAACGAAAAGATATACAGAGTAGGAGAAGGTGTTTATTAAACGCTAAAAATCTTCCTACACATGCAGTTTCCAACGTGTTGCGGAATAAACTGCGCCCCAGGTTTGTGGGCCCTTTTAAGGTACTATCCCGAAAGGGTTTATCGTATACCTAGTATATCCCGAAGGTTATGCGTACGCATCCAACCTTCTATGTGGGTATGTTTAAGGCATACCAGGACGCGGAGGCGGGCCTCCTCCTGGAGGGGGTTGGAAAGGCGGATAGCCGTAAGAGCCGTAAGACACGGCATGGCGGAGGAAGCCCGACAGGGCTAAAATACGACCACGAAGCTCCGCAAAGGTCGTCTCGAGAGAGGCAAGCCACCTCTCGAAGCGTTCAGTGGCATCCCACTCATCGCGGAGTCCTCGTGGAGATCATGGATGCGATGGCTGTGTCGATCACAGCGCTCGCGAATCTCACGTCGCAATTTCGCGACCTCCTCCTCCAATGCTCGATGCGGAGGGTACTCCACACTATCATGTGGAGCTTCTGATGGCGCGACGCCATCATCGGGGTCAAACCCAGTATCTGGTGAAGTGGAAGGGTTATCCACACTCACAGAGTTCGTGGGAGTTCGAGACTCCCCTACGGCAGGATTGCCGCGACGTCATTGACGCTTTCGAGCGGGAGAATCCCGCTGCAGGTCAACGACCAAAGGGGCACGAGAAGCCCCTTCACTCCCAGTAATTGGGAGTTCGCCGGAGGCAAATGTGGCGCTCACACTGCCCTCTGGCACCGTGGTGGAGACAGGGGCTCTGGCGTATCGCGTGCTATATGGAGCACGTAATAGCTCCATCGCTTTGGCTCTGGCAAATGCCAGGCGCAACGCCCTCTCCACCCAAATGTCACGACGGGAATAGCTGTTGTGCAGCTCATTGAAGCTGGGGAGAAGATTCTCCCCTTCCGCCCAAGCGCGGAACTTCTTCTCCGCATAATCAGCACTTTCTCCCGGAGAAAGAACGATGGGAACCTCGCGGAGGTTCTCAATAGGGGCACCCTGTGCCTTCCTGTCTAGGCCCTCTCAGTAGGAGACGATAGTGAACTGCTTTTGCGTGAGCAGTTGTTGCCGGGGTTTCTCACGGCGTTCGCATTGATACGGCGCTTCAGACGCGGGGGCAGGGGTATAGGATGCTAAAACATTCCTTACCACACGCCTAGCCCACTTTGGAAGGTCACGAGGACCGTCAAAGTTATATGCCGCCATTGGCAGGCGTTTGGGAGCGCGTAACGCAGCCCTTAGTGCCTGTGAGGCAAGTTGGCATTCATGAGCTGCTCATTGGTGATGATCGCCTTCGGCGATCCGGATGTATCATCCGACATTGGCAGGTGTGGCGCACTAGTTAGTGCATTTTCCCCACGTGTGGGGAACGGATTAGGCTGCCTACATCGCCATTCAGCGTTGTCGGAACAGTCAACCGTTGGGGAGATATCCTCAAGGGCATTCACCTCCGAGCTCTCGGAATAGTCTACCTCCTCTAGAGGAGAATCCATAGCACAACTAATGGTGCTCATGGATAGCCAGAGGTACTGGCAGTTGGAGTTCTCCAACAAAGTTTTGTTTATTGCGTAAGCAATAGTCTTTTTGGGGGAGGATGTAACAGGTTTACATTCGAGTCACATTCAGTAGGTAGTGTACGTAAATACACTACGGTTGGGGTCAGTTGTGGTGAAGTGGAGTCTTTATTTACAGCATGAAGGTGATCTGCGGCATTTATTAATCCTTGGTATAGTTTTATCTCGCCAAACTCTACTGTCGTGAAGTGGAAGCTATATTTACAGTATATAAAAGATGGATTATGGTAGTTATCAATGCTTGGTATGTTTTATTGACGTACGCGTTAATGACGGAGAAAGAGTACAAGGATAAAAACAAACAGCAAGAAGCGTTGTTTTTGTCAAGAAAGCCTTTGCATAATGTCCAAGCTAAAACGCACTGATTGAAGCGTTTTACAAAGTGCAGAAAGACGTGCGTTTAGCTCCATTTCTCCGCGTGAAAGAATTTGCACTGGTTGCGAGCAAGTGTGTACTGACTCCTGGTACAGCCGTGTCTCCCATGCTAGCTCGACCAACCAAAGCATACGCGGATGTGTTTGATCGTTTTGAAGGGAAACCATTCACGTGCGAATACAAGTATGATGGTGAGCGCACCCAGATCCACATCCTTCCAAATGGAGAAATTGCCGTCTTCTCGCGCAACTTTGAGAACTCTACGGAGCGATTTCCTGACGTCAAGATGGCCATCGCTGACGCTGCGAAAAAGGGCGCTGTCCAAAGCTGTATCGTTGATGCAGAGGTTATTGCTGTTGATCGTGCTACGAACAAGCGTCTGCCATTCCAGATTCTCAGTACGCGCTCTCGAAAGAACGTAAAAGTTGAAGAGATTAAGGTTCCTGTATGTATCTACGCGTTTGATCTGCTCTTCCTGAATGGCCAATCGTTTCTTAGCACGCCATTAGTGACACGCCGTCAAAAACTGCGCAAGATTTTTGACGTACATTGTGGAAAGTTCGAGTTTGCGATGTCGATCGATCTTGAGAATGCCGTAGAGGAAAAAGATAATTCCGAAGCGATGGAAGAAGCGGTGGACAAGGTCCGCAGCTTTTTGGAGGAAGCTGTGCGTGAAAATTGTGAAGGTTTGATAGTGAAAAAACGCTCGAGAAAGAAGCGACGTATGAGCCAGCGAATCGCTCGCACAAGTGGTTAAATCTCAAGAAATATTACCTTGATGGTATTGGCGACTCGGACGATCTCGTGCCGATTGGTGCGTTTTATGGACGGGGGAAGCGCACTGGAGTGTACGGAGCCTACCTACTCGCATGCTACGATCCGGACACTGAAATGTACCAACCGATACAAAAGCTAGGTACGGGTTTGTCGGATGACATGCTGAAGAAATTATACGACCAACGGAAGGAGAAAGTCGTCGACAAGCTTCCGAATGAGTATGCTATTAGTCTGAAGTTTGGTTCGAAGCGAGTTGCGTGTGGGAAATTCTTGGTGCCGATCTGTCGATCTCGCCAAAATACACGGCAGCGATTGGTCTTGTCTCAAAATACAAAGGCATTTCTCTGCGCTTTCCTCGCTTTCTTGGTATCCGTGATGACAAGAAAACGATCCACGCAACCACTTCTTCTCAGATTGCCGATCTGTACAGAGCGCAGGGTCTCACTTCCATAAACAATGAGGATGAAGACGATGATGACGAGATACTTATCTAGATGTTTATGGGGATCATGCGGTTGACTGTGAGAAGCTGCCTGCGGTTACACGAATGCAGCATATTGGCTGTGGCGCTACGCATTTCTTCATATGTATCATGCGGCGACGCTATATGTTATTTCGGTAAGAACCGTAGCGTTTAGACCGAAATTGCTACATTCCCAGATACGAAGCAACAGAGCATCGAAACTTTGGTGGACCAAATTCTAGCAGCAACAATGCTTTCGACACTGCAACAAGATGTATCAATCTTCGGGCACTGTACTCCCAGTTGACGTTTATCACGTCATAGACGTAGTGCTATGTAGGAGCTGCATACGTCTCTGTGCACCCAAGTCCACATTGCGCACGAAATTAATACCCACATTAATCACCGTTCGATCCACTAAATGGCGCTAGGGCACATGGTATAACGAGGCAAACAGAGTGTGAAGATGAACTGTTAGCATTGCATAAGGGAGTCAAGACATAGGCGCAACTTACCAGCACAACGGCGGGTCCGTTCATGGCAGTGAAGCCCACGAAAAGTTATGCGCCCTCGGCGTCATAATGCATCACCAAATGGCGCTAGGGCACATGATATAACGAGGCAAACAAACGGTGAAGATGAACTGTTAGCATTGCATAAGTGAGTCAAGACATAGGCGCAACTTACCAGCACAACGGCGGGTCCGTACTGAGCGGCAGAGCCAACGAAAAGTTATGCGCACTCGGCTGCTTGGGTCGATCGCCTGGATGTTCCTGAATGTTCTCAAGTGGTTAAGTATTTTGATTTTGGATGAGTGATTTTGACCAATCATCAGCAACCTGCGACGGCCAAATCGCGACGGCCAGATCGCGATGTCAAAACTGATCAATCAAGTTCCAGAGGGTGCGACGGACAGATCGCGATGTCAAAACTGATCAATCAAGTTCCAGAGGGTGCGACGGCCAGATCGCGACGGACAAATCGCGACGGCCAAATCGCGATGTCAAAACTGATCAATCAATTTCCAGAGGGTGCGGCGGCCAGATCGCAACGGGAATCTGATCAATCAAATTACAGAGGATTGCGACGGCCTCAGAGTTCAGTATTGAAGTCAGCGCTGAAGTAACCAAGAAGTAGTGGGTGAGAAAGTGATTGACTTTGATTTAGGAGTTGGTAAGACTTAATAGAACGAAATTTCCCCTGAACTAAGAAGATCTCTGGCGGCACTCAAAAACCTTTCTTTTTTTACTCTATAGAAAAACCAAGTATAGCACAAGGAAGTCGGTGAGCACACGCCCTAGTGAGTGGAGCAGCAGCCATTTGAAGTGTGCTAGTGTTGAGGGCAGCCCGGAACAGCCTTTTGAAGTGTACCTCAAGTGGGTTTGACTGATTTGATGGTTAGGACGGAAGTATTAAGTACCCGGGAAGTAAAACAAGGAGGACTGGCTTATTACCTCTTTGTGTTGTTAATTAAGTGGAATTATAATAATTTTCAACCCCTTCACGACACAGTATTTGTAACAGGACTGATCCTGTTACGGGCTTACACTGTGTTGTGCGAGGAAGCGCGCAATACAATAAGGGCAGGATTAGTTGATAACAACTAATCCTAAATAAAAGTAAATATAAATATTCACTTTGTCTTAAGAACGCAAAATTAAGAGTGTTTATTTAATGGGTGGTTAGCATATAATAGTATAGTAATTACCTAACTAATATAATAATATCAAGTATTCAACTAACTGTACTATTAGTTAACCTGCATGATTCGGTATTTATACCGAATCGACTTTTCCTTCGTAGATTATAATAACTTATAATCTCTTATTTAAATTTCAGACAACGCGTCTGAAATTCAACTGTGATATTCTAACTTGAATATCAATTATGTAATGCACCCCATTACATCACCCCCCACTTAAGGTGGTTGGCCAATAATAATTCTTATTTTGGCCAATCATAGGTGGGACTTGTTGGTCGGAATTTCTCATTCACCAACTGATTGACCATCGACTCGATGGTCGAAGCACGCGGCGGCGCTCTAAAGAGCGCTGCTGAAAACATCGAAGGAGCTTCTTCCTCCGCCTCAGCACTAGGTGCTGAGGTGTTGAGTGACAACAGTGACGCTGAATTAGCAGCGTCAACTACGCAAAGGTCGGAAGACGTACCGTCTTCGACCACAGATGCTGCTAAGGCGGCATCTGGCAAGAAACAGGGAGATGTTGCTAATGCAACATCTCGCACGATGACAACCCCCGAATGGTGTGTTGCCAGAAAGGGTTCTTCCATGTTCGGAGACAGTTCTGACTCCGAACAAAGTGATTGGTGCACAGCTGTACCCGAGAAAGGATCTAGCGAGTCGAAACTCTCTAGGTGCTCATCGCCTAACAGCGATGATAACTCTTGTGTCGCTGTCATAGCTGACAGCGACAATGATCATCACCGGTGGTTGCGGGAACGCAGAATTCCACCTGGACCAAGTAAGTCTCCACGTCGGGGTGGTTTAACCCCGGCGCGTGGTGTTAAAGCAGGCGGTGTTCCGCCTGCTAAAAGATCTCGAACAGAAGCGGCGCCTGCCGCTTCTGAAGCGTATCATCGTACGGAACCACATGTTCCGTACAAAGTGGGTTTTGGACCCCTGGATGGGCTATTGCTACCAACAGTGGCGGTCACAGTAAGAGGGACTGCCAATATGCGTTGTTCGATATCAACGTGCTGGATGACTGCGAAGACATCCAGTCACGTCGATTCGATCGAAGTACAGACGATAGACGTCTGTACTTTATTGACCTCTTTTTCCAGGTTCGATATTATTCGAGCCGGAAAGGGTCAAGGAGGAACAGGGACGATAACGACTCCCTGACTCAGAGTTAGAACGCTTTTGTTGACAACTACAACAAAAGCCCAGATGATTACGTGAATAAAGTTCACGTAATGCGCGAGCGCTTTTTAAAGCACTCGCGAACAGGCAAAATGAATTACATCCATTTTGCTTGCATCAAAGAAGGGTTGAACTGTGGTGTCCCTTCTCACCTCGTTTGCACGCGGTGTACGCAGGGCGCTCCTCGTCTGTCAGAGGAGGAGTTGCGGGGGTACGGTGGGTTTTCCGTACCTGCCGAAATTCAGGGCTTAATCGATGCCCTAAAAGCATCAACACCTACTGTTGATGCTACTTCGCATTATGAGTTTGAGAAGGAGTCTCAAACTCAGTTAAAAGGTCTGGGGCGTCGACCTTCAGAACCTCAATCGGCTCCCAAAAGTCGAACTCTTGGGGGTAACCAAGCAGGCGTACTAAGTACTCGGTACGCTGCCCCTTATTCGAAGGCACCGAGAGCTTCGAGATCAAGCGCTCGAGGATATATCGCTTATTCCCCTGATTATCAATCAGGGGAGGCGGAGGTTGAGAATTCCCTCGCCGTTGTTGTTGCGGAGCATGGTTCTTTGCTCCGAAAACTCGAGGAGGGTTATTCCTCCTTGAGCAGCGATATGTCTCACTCTGTGAAGACATATCGGTCTCTTCGCGAGGATGTCCGCGACATCCTCGGGACGCACTCTGCCCTTCAGCAGAAGAATGATCTTCTGTACATCGAGCTTCCCACAGTAAGGAAGAGCTCGGTCGTCACAAGGCTGGTCTTGAGCAGTCGAAGGCGGAGGTAATGACTCTCCGCTCTGCTCATCATCGGCTGCAAGCCGATTAGAAGTCTCTGCTGGGAGACTTGGAGAAGCACGGTATCTTCCGTGGTTCTGCGTCTCGTCGTAAGACGAAGACGAATGATACGGTTTGAGCCGCCCAACGTAGAATGTTGGGTGGAGCCGCATTGCTGTGGGAATGTCAAAGTATAGGCATTCCCCCGGATCTCTTGGACCTTGAAAGATCCAATGTACTTAGGAAGCAACTTCCGTGTAGGGAAGTTGCTTATTGCATGTATAGGCAAATTAGTAGTACTTAATAGTACCAATTCGCCTTTCCGAAAGGAGTTTTTGTTCTTCCTTCCTTGCTTGTCTGCATTTTGCTTCTGCTTATCCAAAGCAGAAGCAAGTGCATCTTTTATATAGCGTATTACAGCTTGGCGCTGTAATACGAATTCATCTACTGCTTTATCAGCAGTAGGTGCGTTGCCCTCATTGTCTGCAGCCATTGCTGCAGACACATATTCATCCTTTGCAGCTTCAGTTTCATTTGAAGCTGCTTCCGCTTCTACTGTACTTTTCGTAGAAGGTCCATCGTTTTGTTCACAAGTTGCAGTTGCAACTTGCGCATTGACTCGCTCAAAATTTGAGCGGGTCCCTCCCCCACTTAGATTTGGCGTACCGCCAAGTAAATCTGGGGTTCGTGGATGCCTTAAGGCATTCACGTAGAACGGTGTATGCTTAGTTGAAGCATGCACCGAATTGTTAATCGCGAATTCAGTGAGTGGCAGATAGTCACTCCACTGTTCAAAGTCATGTGAGTATGATCGCAACATGTCTCCGAGAACGCGGTTAACCCGTTCCGTCTGCCCATCCGTTTCCGGATGGTTCGCAGTTGACATCTTCAACTGGGTTCCCAACAATGAGAACGTGTCTTGCCAGAAACGTCCTGTAAATCTCGGATCTCGATCCGAGACAATGTCTTCCGGCATTCCGTGCAAACGGAATACCGTATCAACGAATATCCGCGCTTTTTGAGCGGCGGTTACGTTCTCTGATACTGCAGTAAGATGTACCATCTTACTGAAACGGTCTACAAAGACCACTTTTCCGGTCTTCCGACTATTGTCGGGTGGAAGACCAATTACGAAGTCCATTGAAATGGACTTCCGACACTCTGTCGGAACCGGCAGAGATTGAAGCGCAGCCTGTGCAGACTGCGCAGGCTTAACGCTCTGGCAAATCTCGCAAGCGCGTACGTATTTTCGTACCCACTTGTACTGGTTTCGCCAGTAAAAGTCACGTGCGAGAGAAGCGTATGTCTTCTCTCGACCTTGATGCCCCGAAATCGGTGCATCATGATACTCAAACATAATTTGATGTTTGAGATCATCGTCGTTCGGAACGACGATGCGACTTTCATCTTTTTGGTCTGTGCTGTAAAGCATTAGACCATCGTGCACTCGATATCGATGCACGCAAGCGCGGAGGAACTCCGGGAGTTCGTCGCGCTTCTCACTTGATTGATTACTTAAGTAATCAATCAACAGACGTGTCTCCTCGTCTGTTTTGTACGCCTCGCGTACTTGTCGTATAATTGACGACGACAAAGCAGTGCAACGGATCGCGTTTGCACTGGCACCATCGGTTACGGAAGGTTTCGTCTCGTAATCGGGCCTTCGTGATAGCGCATCTGCTATCACGTTCAACTTTCCGGGTTTTTATTCAACCGTAAAGTTGTACTCAGCAAAGAATGACAGCCATCGAGCCATTCTTTGACAAATGTGTGGTGAATTCACGGTCGTGCGTAGCGACGCATGGTCCGTGTAAGCCACAAACGGTCTATCTCCCAATAGATAGATCCGAAACTTGGCCAGTGCATACTTCATGGCAAGGAGTTCCTTGTCATGCACTGGATAGTTGCGCTCGGCTGGGCGCAACTGACGCGATTGATAGCAGATTACGCGATCACGATCATCGTGATCACGCTGCATCAAAGCACAGCCGATAGCGAAATCGCTCGCGTCGCAAACGACGTGGAACGGACGCTCGTTATCGGCTATAGCCAAGACAGGCGCTTCAG
>JAPDHQ010002590.1:0-12110 GCA_026184515.1 Peronosclerospora sorghi
AAAGGAATTTGGAGATGTCATTAGTGACAACCCACTGATGGGGTTACCACCGGATCGGGGAGTCCGACATGAAATTGATTTGGTTCCCGGAACCAAATACTGCGTCACTAGGCAGTGGCCTTTCCCCAAGGAACAATGCGACGTCATCGACGCATTCTTCAAGGGGAAAGAAGAGGCAGGGATGGTACGGGAGAGCAAGTCTCTCCACTCTTCTCCCACTTTTTGTGTTCGTAAAACGAACGGAAAGTGGCGCATTGTTCATGCGTACAACAATCTGAATACAGCTACTGTGCCCATGCAGACTCCGTTTCTTCGGAAGGATGTCCACCAGAACAATATGGCGGGCTGTACTGTATACAGTGCCTTAGATCTGGTGGACGGGTATTATCAGGTGCTCATGCGAGCGTCCGATATTCCGCTTACAGCGGTCAGCACGCCTAGTGGCATGCTGTGGGAGTGGCTTGTTATGCCACAAGGGCTTTCGAATGCACCAGCGATTTTTAATCGCTTGGTGACCCATTTCTTCCGCTCTCATAGAAAGTAGGCTCAGACGTACTTCGACGATATATTAGTTCATAGTCGTGCGGAAGGCGACTCGTCTGATATTCAGACGCACCTGATACACCTTCGAGCAGTGCTCGAATGTAAGCGAGAGCATAAGTTATATGAAAACGCATCCAAGTGTATCTTTGGTGCTGAGGAAATTCCTTTCCTCGGATGCTTCATCGGTAAGGATGGAGTGCGGGCGGATCCTGCGAAGGTGAAAGCCATTGTGGAGTGGCCTTCGCCTGTAAATCTTGGAGATTTACGGAAGTGGTTTAGATTAGCCAACTATCTCCACAAGTACAGCGAGAACTACGCTGAAATGGCGAAGCCATTGACCGACCTTCTTAAGAAGGATATTGATTGGTGTTGGGAAACTGAACACCAAAACGCTTTTGAAGCGGTTAAGGGGAGATTGTTAAAAGCTCCCGTTCTTGCTCTCCCAGACTCTGGGGAACCATTTAGTGTCGTCTGCGACGCCTCCGATTTCGCAATCGGATGTGCTTTGTTACGAGCAGACGATGCAGGAAGGGAACGCGTAATTGCGTTTGAGTCGAGGCAGCTTAAAGCTTCGGAACGGAATTATCCCGTTCATGACAAGGAGCTACTTGCAATGAAGTATGTTCTTGTCAAATTTAGGATTCACCTACTCGGCTCAAAGCCGTTCGTGGTTTATACTGACCAAGCGTCCTTACGGACAGAGATAAAGTCGCCTCATCTCTCGCAACGGATGGCCCGTTGTCTCTCCTTCTTTGCGGAGTACAACTTTGAGTTTAAGTATAAACCTGGCAACCAGAACGTGCTTGCAGACGCGTTGTTGTGTCGTCCCGATTATGAGCTTGCTCGCGCGACATTCGTCACCACGTATGTGGTGGATCTCATACGCCAGGCGTATGAGAAAGACCCACAGTGCACGGCGCTTATCCGCGCGTTAGGTGAAAAAGGTCTTGGCTCGTCTGAGCCAACCCTGTCAAGTCGAGCTAAAGCTCGTTTACACCGTTACAGGTACTGTGATGGTCTGCTATTTTATAGCACGAGCGCAGAGGACACTCCGCGGGTGGTAGTTCCTCATGATGCGGAACTGAAGTATAGAGTCCTCTTTGAGGCACATGACGCCCCTAACGGGGGTCATCTAGGTCGGGATAAGACCTACAGCGCTTTAAGCGCTTTGTATTGGTGGCCCAGGATGTATAAGTTGGTCGGTGCGTTCATACGCACCTGTGAAACGTGTCAGAGGGTTAAACCCTCTGCGAGTTCAGCTGCGCCTTTGGCAAGCTTGTCGGTTCCAACGGAGTGTTGGAAATCCATTAGTATGGATTTTATCTTCGGTTTTCCGAAGGATAAGGCCGGGAACACCGGCATATTGGTCTTTGTAGACCGTTTGAGCAAGATGGCTCACCTGGCGGCGGTGCCAGAGTCCATTGATGGACAAGGAACAGCGAAAGTGTTCCTAGACCGTGTCTTTCGACAGCATGGTCTACCCGATTCCCTTGTGTCGGATCGGGATCCCCGTTTTACGGGACAGTTCTGGGGGGCGTTGTTTAAGGTGCTAGGCACCAAGCTCCTCATGTCCACAGCGGATCATCCGCAGACGGACGGTCAGACATAACGCGTTAATCGCGTTGTTGAGGATATTCTCCGGAGTTTATGTCCGGATTCTCCAAAGGGTTGGAGTGAGATACTTCCTATGGTCGGATTCCCCATACAATTCGGTCCATGCGTCTACGGGGTTTACCCCGTTTTACGTGAACGGATTGGTAAATCCGAGGGTTCCGTTGACGCCACGTGTGTGTGGCCAAGGGCTTGAGGGGGGAGGATTCCCTGATTTCAGCCCTGTATCTGTGCGAAAGCACATCGATAAGTTTTTATCGACGCGCCTTAGTGTCTTACGACACGTCTGCGATGCCATGGCGGAAAGCCAAGACAAGCTGAAGGAGCAAGCGGACCGCAAGGGGCGGCGTAACGAAAAGGTGTACAAAGTAGGAGAAAGTGTTTTATTAAACGCTAAAAATCTTCCTACACATGCATTTTCCAACGTGTTGCGCAATAAAATGCGCCCCAGGTTTGTGGGGCCTTTTAAGGTACTATCCCGAAAGGGCTTATCGTATACCTTGGACATCCCGAAGGTGATGCGTACGCATCCAACCTTCTATTTGGGTATGCTTAAGCCATACCAGGACCTGGAGGCGGGCCCCCTCCTGGAGGAGGTTGGAAAGGCGAATAGACGTAAGAGCCGATAGACACGGCAGGGCAGAGGAAGCCCGAGAGGCTAAAATGTGACCACGAATCTCCACAACGGTCGTCTCGAGAGAGGCAAGCCGCCTCTCGAAGCGATCAGTGGCATCCCACTCATCGCGGAGTCCCTCGTGGATATCATGGATGCGATGGCTGTGTCGATCACAGCGCTCGCGAATCTCACGTCGAAATTGAGCGACCTCCTCCCCGAATGCTCGATGCGGAGGGTACTCCACACTATCATGTGGAGCGTCTGATGGCGCGACGCCATCATCGGGGTCAAACCCAGTATCTGGTGAAGTGGAAGGGTTATCCACATTCACATAGTTCGTGGGAGTTCGAGACTCCCCTGCGGCAGGATTGCCGCGACGTCGTTGACGCTTTCGAGCGGGAGAATCCCGCTACAGGTCAACGACCAAAGGGGCACGAGAAGACCCTTCACTCCCAGTAATTGGGAGTTCGCCGGAGGCAGATGTGGCGCTCACACTGTCCTCTGGTACCATGGTGGAGACAGGGGCACGTGCGATATGGAGCACGTAATAGCTCCATCGCATTGGCTCTGGAGAATTCCAGGCGCAACGCCGTCTACACCCAAATGTCACGACGGGAATAGCTGTTGTGCAGCTCATTGAAGCTGGGGAGAAGATTCTCCCCTTCCGCCCAAGCGCGTAACTTCTTCTCCGCATCATCAGCACTCTCTCCCGAAGAAAGAACGATAGGAACCTTGCGGAGGTTCTCAACATCACCCTGTTCCTGCCTGTCGAGGCGTTCTCGGTATGAGACGCTAGTGAACTGCTTTTGCGTGAGCAGTTATTGCCACAGTTTCTCACGGTGTTCGCATTGATACGGCTGTTCAGCCGCGGGGACAGTGGTATAGGATGCTAAACCAGTCCTTACAACACGCCTAGCCTACTTTGGAAGGTCAAATTATAATCCACCCGTGACGGGCGTTTGGGGGCGCGTAACGCAGCCCTTAGTGCCTGTGCGGCAAGTTGGGTTTCTTGAGCTGCGTCCAACGCATTGGTGACGATCGCCTTTGGCGATTCAGATGTATCATCCGACATGGGCAGGGGTGGCGCACTAGTTAGTGCATTTTCCCCAGGTGTGGGGAACGGATTAGGCTGCCGACATCGCCGTTCGGCGCTGTAGGAGTGGTCAGCTGTTGGGGAGATCTCCCCAAGGGCATCCACCTCCGAGTTCTCGGAATAATCTACCTCCTCTAGAGGAGACTCGATAGCACCACAGAAGGTGTTCATGGATAGCCAGAGGTACTGGCGTTGGATTTCTCCAACAAAATTTTGTTTATTGCGTAAGCAATAGTCTTGATGGGGGAGGATGTAACAGGGTTACATTCGAGTCACATTTAGTAGGTGGTGTACGTGAGTACACTACGGTTGGGGTCAGTATTGACCGGTTCGAAAAGTTTTGAACCATTGGCTATTATAACCAATCAGGGCAGGAGCCCTTGGGGGGTGGCGTGTCAGTCATCCACGTGTCGGTACACAGGTGGTGTACACTACATTTCAGCTAGGTACGAATTTGGTAAGTTCTACTTAGTATTACATATAGTTTACATTAGTTTAAATTTATTTAGGCTAATTATATATTAAATATACATTCAGTTTACATTTCACTCAACCGCACGACCTCGACCGGTCGCGCGTGTAGTGAGTGCCGTAGCCTAAAGGGAGCCCTCACTTTAGCTACACCCTTAGTAAGGGAGCTTTGCCGTTAAGGCTATTAAGTAAACCAAACTGGGAATCTTGGCCCCGAGTAGGATAGCTCTCTCATACTAAGCCCTTTATAAGGGCGTATCGGCTAAGTAGCGGCGAACGCCGCTTTAAGGAAAAGTCTTCCTCTGTGCGCTAGCCGCACCGTGCGTATACGCACCGGCTACATTAGCCAAAATGGGGGCGCATTAGATTTTTCCATTGCAAAATTGCCTCGCGCTCGTAACTGTGTCTGTAATGGGGTGCCATTACATAATAGATATTCAAGTTAGAATATCACAGTTTAATTTCAGACGCGTTGTCTGAAATTTAAATAAGAGATTATAAGTTATTATAATCTAAGAAGGAAAAGTCGATTCGGTATAAATACCGAATCTTGCAGGTTAACTAATAGTACAGTTAGTTAAAGACTTGATATTATTATATTAATTAGTTATTTACTATACTATTAGCCTCTAAACCACCCATTAAATAAACACTCTCAATTTGCGTTCTAGATAACAAGTGAATATTAATATATTTACTTTAATTATAGGATTAGTTGTTACCAACTAATCCTACCCTAATTGTATTGCGCGCTTCCTCGCACAAATACAGTGTAAGCCAGTAGCAGGATCAGTCCTGTTACACCTGGTAGCACTTTGTGTTCCGTCTTAACGACCACAGTTCCGTTCTGCCAGTTAACTAGCGGAGCGAAGATTAAGAGCCGCTCGGCATCATGTCGCGAGACATGTCGGCTGCCGAGCGAGAAAGAACGCTGGAAGAGGTGAATAAACACTTCCCTCACTTCTCGTCGCGTAGTAAAGACGCGACGGTGGAAATGATTCGGTCTATGGGGACCGACATCATTACCTTCCTCAAGAATAAGTCCCCGGAGGAAGTGGTACAGGTGGTGAATCGCTTTAGGCGAAACCACCTAGAGAAGTCAGAACGGCCCGCGACAGAGGCAGCGCGGACCGCAACTGCACCTGCAACGCATAGCGTTGAAGTAGTAAAGGCGCGAGTACCGCCCTTTACCGGCGAAGGGGGCAAGCCCCTTCGTAGATGGTTCGCAGAGGTGGAAGATGCCATCTCTGCGCAAAATATTGTTGACGAACGTCAACAGGCGTACTTCGCCACAACATGTCTAGGCGGCAGAGCCAGGGCATGGGCGATGAGTCGCAGAGCCACTAATGACTCTGCGTTCCTTACTTATAAGGAATTAAAAGCTGAGCTAAAGCTCAACTTTGAAGCTCCAGAAATGGAGCTAAGTAGTCGGCAGGAGTTCATGGAACTCCGGCAAGGTAAGCTTGACCTTCAAGCTTACGCTCAGAAGACGCAATATTTGCTGTCAAATATTGTGTATGAGCCGGTGCCCTCTGCTATGCAGGTCACTGGATTCATGAAGGGACTCAATGATGGTCCCGTCAAACAGTCTCTACCGGCACCCGCCAGAGACTCTAAGGGATGCCATTGACATGAGCATCCGTGAGGAGTTCAGCATGCGATCAGCGTCATCGCATGCTGGGTACAGCCGAAGGGCTCAACAGCCCTTCGCTTTTGACATGCCGCAACAGCATGTCAACAAGCAGCAGTCAGGCAGACGAAGCTCACACTTCGTCTCAAGAAACAGCCACCCGCGCCAGAGCATGGGCGGTGGAGGTCCAGAGCCGATGGACCTATCGGTTGCGGTTGCTTCTAACACGAAGCAACCGAAATTTAAGAAGAATATTCGCTGCAATAGATGCGCGAAAATGGGGCATTTTGCCCATGAGTGTATGGCACCGCGTCCGGTGACACGTAATCAGCGGACATAACCGTCCGCTGCACGGCGACACCAACAGGGACATCACCCTGTTGGTGCAAAAAACGAGAATCGCCAGTAGGGGCGGGGCGCCCTACTGGGAATGTTATCCCACATGCCGACATAGGGCATGTGAGGGTAATAGCCCCAGACGGGACTATGTCCTGTCAAAAGGTGCAGGGTGATGGAAAGCCTCTTATCACCCTGGAGGTTAAGCCGCACGGGAGCGATGTCCCCATGCGAGCTTTGTTTGACACAGGAGCGTCAAACAATTTCGTTAGAACTCAGAGTCTAACGCTGTTGAGCTTCGTGGAGGTAGAGACCCCACGAAGTATGTTGTCAGTCCGGTTAGCAACAGGTGCAATCGTGACTATTCCAAAGCGTGTGATTAAAACACGCTTCGAGTTGAATGAACTGTCATTCGAGGATGAATTCATCGTCCTCGATTTAAATGACAAGTTCGATGTGATACTTGGAATCCCATGGATGTCCAAGTTTAAACCTTCGATCGACTGGGTTAACCTATCGATCGACTGCGGCGGACGCACAGGATCTGATCACCCTTTGTGTAATCCGGCTGTATCAGAGGATACAACCGCAGCGTCAGACAGTCTGGTGGATAGCGATGGCACCACCAGGTCTGTTCTGACACGATCAGCGGAAGGTACCTCCGCTGGTGAGAGTCCAGAGGGACTACCACACGCAACAGAAGAGTCGTTGCGTGTTGGAGAGAAACATTCCACGGGTGATAAAGAGCACCGTGAGAATGAAGTTATATCCACGGTGGGAAACACCCACCGTGAGAATGAAAATGTATCCGCAGTGGGAAACACCCACTGTGCGACCGAAGGTTCCAACACGATGAAAGAATTCCGTGTTGATGAGAGTGAACTCACGATCAAGTGCAATCGTGATCACAACTCCGTGGTGGCCAGTGCCCACCACGTTGCGTTAGCCATGCGCACGGGTGATAAAGACCACCGTGTCGCAGAAAAGGCGGCCGGTCAGACGAGCACATCTGATCGCCAAAATTCCATGGTAGGCAGTGGCCACCATGATGATGAGTATTCGCACACGGTGAATCGTAATCACCGTGTAGCAGTCAATCAGACGAGTGCGTCTGATTGCATGGGCAGTTCCGTCGAGACGATCAACGTCTTGACGCAAACGGAGACCGGATTAGCTACCCAGTCTCTGTTGATGGAACACCCTACGAAAGAAGGTTCGGAGGTGATGGCTCTTCCAGAGCTAAGCTGGAAGAAGTTTATGAGAAACTTGCACGATGGTCAGATCGAACAGATCTGTATCATCGTTGCAACAGATGATGTAGTGGATATTCGTGAACGAATATCCACATTACAAGTGGAAAACATTCGGAAAGAGGTTCCCAATGATCAAACGAGAGTTCAGCGCTTTGAAGCGCAGAGCTGGGAGTCGCTTATAGCGAACTCCCCATTTTATGAGGGACTTCGAGAATACGCTGACGTATTCCCAGAAGAAGTACCTAGCGAGCTCCCTAAGGATAAGGGAACTCGTCATGAGATTGACCTCGTGCCAGGCACGAAGTATTGTGTTACGCGGCAATGGCCGTTGCCGCGTGATCAGGTAAAAGCGATCGACGAGTTCTTCGAAGCTCGTCGTAAATCAGGCCAAGTGCGGGAGTCTACCTCACCGCACTCTACCCCCACCTTTTGTGTGAAGAAGTCCACAGGTGGGTGGAGAATCGTTCACGCTTACAACAAGCTGAACGCAGCGACGGTACCGGCACAGACACCGATACCGCGGAAGGATGTCATCATTGATGGCATGTGCGGGAGCACCATCTTTAGTGCTCTCGATCTAAGAGATGGATTTTATCAAATCCTAATGCGTGAGAAGGATATCCTCTCACGGCAGTAAGCACCCCAAGCGGCATGCTTTGGGAGTGGCTTGTTATGCCACAGGGGCTTCGAAATGCCCCTGCTACGTTTAACAGATGCGTAACGCATCTATACGCCCGATGCGAGAATTCACACCAAGTTATTTCGATGACGTGTTCATCCATAGTAAGGGTGAACACGATAAAAGCGATGTAGATGTCCATAGGGAGCATCTACGTCGAGTGTTGGAGCTTATGCGTAAACATAAGCTCTATGCAAATCTGAACAAGTGCACCTTTGGTGCACCTGAGATACCTGTTCTTGGATGCTTTGTGGGAAAGAACGGGGTGCGTCCTGATCCAGAAAAGACCAGGGTGATCGTTGAATGGCCTACGCCAAACAACGTTAAGGAACTTCGAAAGTTCCTTGGGTTGGCAACATATTTGCACAAGTATTCGTGCAACTATGCTGGGTTGATACGGCCTCTTTCTCAATTACTTAAGAAAGATGTCGAATTGCATTGGGATACCCAATCTCAAGTTGCTTTTGATGCAGTCAAGCAAAGCTTGACTGAAGCGCCTGTCTTGGATATAGCCGATAACGAGCGTCCGTTCCACGTCGTTTGCGACGCGAGCGATTTCGCTATCGGCTGTGCTTTGATGCATCGTGATCACGATGATCGTGATCGCGTAATCTGCTATCAATCGCGTCAGTTGCGCCCAGCCGAGCGCAACTATCCAGTGCATGACAAGGAACTCCTTGCCATGAAGTATGCACTGGCTAATTTTCGGATCTATCTATTGGGAGATAGACCGTTTGTGGTTTACACGGACAATGCGTCGCTACGCACGGCCGTGAATTCACCACACATTTCTCAAAGAATGGCTCTATGGCTGCCATTCTTTGCTGAGTACAACTTTACGGTTGAATACAAACCCGGAAAGTTGAACGTGATAGCAGATGCGCTATCACGAAGGCCCTATTACGAGACGAAACCGTCCGTAACCGAAGGGGCCAGTGCAAACGCGATCCGTTGCGCTGCTTTGTCGTCGTCAATTATACGACAAGTACGCGAGGCGTACAAAACAGACGAGGAGACACGTCTGTTGATTGATTACTTACGTAATCAATCAAGTGAGAAACGCGACGAACTCCCAGAGTTCCTCCGCGCTTGCGTGCATCGATATCGACTGCACGATGGTTTGCTGCTTTACAGAACAGACCAAAAAGATGAAAGTCGCATCGTCGTTCCAAACGACGATGATCTCAAACATCAAATTATGTTTGAGTATCATGATGCACCGATTTCGGGGCATCAAGGTCGAGAGAAGACATACGCTTCTCTCGCACGTGACTTATACTGGAGAAACCAGTACAACCGGGGACGGAACGGGTTAACCGCGTTCTCGGAGACATGTTGCGATCATACGCACATCCCTTTGAACAGTGGAGTGACTACCTGTCACTAACTGAATTTTCGATTAACAATTCGGTGCATGCTTCAACTAAGCATACACCGTTCTACGTGAATGCCTTAAGGCATCCACAAACCCCAGCTTTACTTGGCGGTACGCCAAATCTAAGTGGGGGAGGGACCCGCTCAAATTTGGAGCGAGTCAATGCGCAAGTTGCGACTGCAACTTGTGAACAAAACAATGGCCCTTCTACTGAAAATACAGTAGAAGCGGAAGCAGCTTCAATTAAAACTGAAGCTGCTTACGATGAATACGTGTCTGCAGCAATGGCTGCAGACAACGAGGACAATATACCTACTGCTGATAAAGCAGTAGATGAATTCGTATTACAGCGACAAGATGTAATACGCTATGTAAAGGATGCACTTGCCTCTGCTTTTGATAAGCAGAAGCAAAATGCAGCCAAACAAGGAAGGAAGAACAAAAATTCCTTTCATAAAGGTGAATTAGTATTACTAAGTACTACTAATTTGCCTACACATGCAATAAGCAACTTCCCTACACGGAAGTTGCTTCCTAAGTACATTGGACCCTTCAAGGTCCAAGAGATTCGGGGGAATGCCTATACCTTAGACATTCCCACAGCAATGCGGCTCCAACCAACATTCTATGTTGGGCGGCTCAAGCCGTATCACTCGTCTTCGTCTTACGAAGGGACGCAGAACCACGGAAGATACCGTGCTTCTCCAAGTTTTCCAAGAGAGACTTGTAATAGGCCTCCAGCCGTTGGTGAGCAGAGAGGAGAGTCGTTACCTCCGCCTTCGACTGCTCGAGATCAGCCGTGCGCTGATCGAGCTCTCTCGTATAGCGAGAAAGCTCAATGTACAGAAGATCATTCTTCTGCTAGAGGGCAGTGTGCGCTCCGAGGATGTCGCGGACATCCTCGCGAAGAGACCGATATGTCTTCACACAGTGAGAAATATCGCTGCTCAAGGAGGAATAACCCTCCTCGAGCTTGCGAAGCGAAGAACCAAGCTCCGCAACAACAACGGCAAGGGAATTCTCAACCTCCGCCGCCCCTGATTGATAATCAGGGGAATAAGCGATATATCCTCGAGCGCTTGATCTCGAAGCGCTCGGTGCCTTCGTAGAAGGGGCAGCGTACCGAGTACTTGGTACGCTGGCTGGGATATCCCCAAGAGTTCGACTCTTGGGAGCCTATTGAGGTTCTGAGGGCCGACGCCCCAGACCTTTTGACTGATTTTGAGAAGAAGTCTCAAACTCATAATGCGAAGTAGCATCAACAGTAGGTGTTGATGCATTCAGGGTATCAATTAAACCCTGAATTTCGGCGGGTACGGAAAAGCCACCGTACCCCCGCAACTCCTCCTCTGACAGACGAGGAGCGCCTTGCGGACACCGCGGGCAAACGAGGTGAGAAGGGACACCACACTTTAACCCTTCTTTGAGGCAAGAAAAATGGATGTATTCCATTTTGCCTGTTCGAGAGTGCTTTAAAAAGCGCTCGCGCATTACGTGAACTTTATTCACGTAATCATCGGGGCTTTTGTTGTAGTTGTCAACAAAAGCGTTCGAACTTTGAGTCAGGGCGTCCTTGTCGTCCCTGTTATTTCTTGACCCTTTCCGGCTCGAATAATATCGAACCTGGAAAAAGAGGTCAATAAAGTACAGACGTCTATCGTCTGTACTTTGATCGAATCGACGTGACTGGATGTCTTCGCAGTCATCCAGCACGTTGATATCGAACAACGCATACTGGCAGTCCCGTTTACGGTGACCGCCACTGTTGGGGGCAATAGCCCAGCCAGGGGTCCAAAACCCCACTCTGTACGGAACATGTGGTTCCGTACGATGATACGCTTTAGAAGCGGCATCCGCCGCTTCTGTTCGAGCCCTTTTAGCAGGCGGAGCACCGCCTGCTTCAACACCACGCGCCGGGGTTAAATCACCCCGACGTGGAGAAGTACTTGGTCCAGGTGGGGCTCTGCGTTCCCGCAACCACCTGTGATAATCATTGTCGCTGTCAGCTATGACAGCGACACCAGAGCCGTCATCGCTGTTAGGCGATGAGCACCTAGCGAGTTTCGACTCGCTAGATCCTTTCTCGGGGACAGCTGTGCCCCAATCACTTTGTTCGGAGTCAGAACTATCTCCGAACATGGAAGAACCCTTCCTGGAAACACACCATTCGGGGGTTGTCATCGTGCGGGATATTGCATTAGCAACATCTCCCTGTTTCTTGTCAGATGCCGCCTTAGCAGCATCTGTGGTCGAAGACGGTACGTCTTCCGACCTTTGCGTAGTTAACTCTGCTAATGCAGCGTCACTGTTGTCACTCAACACCTCATCACCTAGTGCTGAGGCTGAGGAAGAAGCTCCTTCATTGTTTTCAGCAGCGCTCTTTAGAGCGCCGCCGCCGTGTGTCTTGACCATCGAGTCGATGGTCAATCAGTTGGTGAATGTGAAATTCTGACCAGCAAGTGCCACCCATGATTGGCCAAAATAAGAATTATTATTGGCCAAC
>JAPDHQ010002595.1:0-21946 GCA_026184515.1 Peronosclerospora sorghi
GCACGACCTCGACCGGTCGTGCGTGTAGTGAGTGCCGTAGCGTAAAGGGAGCCCTCCCTTTAGCTACACCCTTAGTAAGGGAGCCTTGCCGTTAAGGCACTAGCAAAGGCTACAGTAAACCAACCCGGGAATCTTGGCCCCGAGTAGGAGAGTCCTCTCCTACTAAGCCCTTTATAAGGGCGTATCGGATGAGTAGCGGCGAACGCCGCTTTAAGAAAAAGTATTCCTCAGTGCGCTAGCCGCACCGTGCGTATACGCACCGGCTACATCTGGTAGCACTTGTAGTCAATCCAACATCTGTGTTGGTAGACTAAGGCATCCTCTGCAAAAAATGAATCAGGACGATTGGGATAGGTTAACCCTCGTCCATCAGGAAGCCTTTAACAGGCTGTTATCCTTCATGGGTGACGAAGGTATGCAGCTCCTAGTGGAGCAGGGCCTTGAGGCCGTAAAGGAAAGGGTCAATGCACTTATCGCCCATGAGGCGAGTTTAGGTGGAAGTCGTTCCACGAGGGTGCGTCCGCCCTTATCATTAAAGATAAAGGAGTTCACCGGGGAGAAGGGTGACAACTTTTACGTGTTGTTGCGAGATGTCGAAACGGCCTTCGCAACAGCGAACGTGATCGCTGATCGACAGGGATGTACGCGAAAGCGCATTCGGATGATGTGTCCATCCCTGTCGTCATGGGAGGCCTGAGAGAAGGGCCAGCACGTTCGGAGCTCTTCCGATGCCTACTCCAATCCCTGGGGGAGGCGTTCAAGATGGCGTTCAACGCCGAGAGGAACTTTCGTTCCTCTAAGGTGGGTTCTGAACCCATGGACCTGAGTCAGATCAAAGCGGAGGAGAAACCTTCCGCTAAGAGTCACTCTGACTTTACCTCGCAGGGCTCGGAAGCGGAGCTCCTTAGAATGTTGCAGCGGCAGCTGAGATGCTTCCTGTGTGGGAGCACGGATCATCTGCGGAACAGATGCCCGCGGAACCCCCAGCGAGATATTCTCTTTAAGGGGCCAAGGGTTGGGAAAAAGCCCTTGCCCAAGCCGTCGGGAAACGACGGCTCCCAGTAGGTGCGGGCGCCCTACTGGGGGATCCCTCAGTGCTGTTAAGCCCCAGGGTAAGGGACGACAGCACAAATCCCCGAGGGAAACGGTGCTTTCTAGCACCGAGTTGGTGTACCAGCCAGGTTTGCTGGTCGTCCTTGCGGACGTGAAATGCTTTGATAAGCCTTGGAGAGTCTTGATAGACTCTGGAGCTTCTGACAATTATGTCAGACGGGATTCTGTAGAGAAGAGTCGGCTGTATGCTGAGGCCATAGAGTCACGTTCTTGTGACGTTGTCACGGTCCGTCTTGCGACGGGTGTACAGGTTTCTGTACCCAAGGTCTTGATTGAACTTAAGCTGAAGTTTGCAGACTTCGACAGCTTAGAACGTTGCCTAGTCCTAGATTTGGACTCGAGGTATGACCTCATTCTGGGAATGAAGTGGCTGGAAAGCCACGAGCGATGGATATACTGGAAGTTTAAGTCCATTGGCTCAACGCACCCGCGGTCGGGTGAAGCATTGGCGAGTCATGAACCCACCTTTGATCGATCGCAAAAGCGATTCTGGCGTGAGATGCCAGAGATTGGGATGTCTGAGATGATCATTCCCAATGACGTTAAGGAAGAGTTCCTTAACGAGGGGGATTCGGCGGTTAATCCCCACGCCGTTAACGGTGATAATGGTGAGTTGCCAGTGGCAGAGGTGGATTCCTTTGAGGCGACTCCAGTGGTAGGGGTAGAGACCCCTGTGGTTAAGCGCGAGGCACTTCCAAGCAAAGAGATCCGTAGTTCGTCTCTTTTGCACGTCGGAAATGATTCCAACCACGCCGTTATAGACGAGACTGGTGAGTCACCATTGACAGATGTGGATTCCTCTGAGGCGACCCAGTGGTAGGGGTAGATACCCCTGTGGTTAAGCGCGAGGCGCTTCCAAGCGAAGAGACCCGAAGTTCGTCTCTTTCGCACGTCGGAAATGATTCCGATTACGTCGTTGTAGGTGGGACCGGCGAGTCACCGGTGGTAGAGGTAGAGACCTCTGTGGATAGGCGCGAGGCGCTTCCAATAGATGGGGCAATTGACTCCCCCCATATGGTCTCGGGATGAGTCCCGAGGCCAGTAGTCAGTCAGCAGTCCTATCGGATGCTTAATAGTGTGACAGGTGTTGTCACAGAAGGCGTAAGCCTGGAACGGTTGCCTGGGGTCGGCGAACTGTTGTCGTTGGAGGAGATGTCCTTCAACGAGTTTGGAACTGCTTTGATAGCAGGTGAAATCGACGAGGTCGTCGTGTTGCGTCCGGAAGAGGAGTTGACCTCCTCATCCACGATGGACGCGTCCCTTTTGGTGCAAACCAAACAGGCATTGAATGCCCGAATCGGTCACAAGATACGTGCGGATCCTGAGGACCCTTACCATTTCTTACTGAAGTAATTCGGAGATGTCATTAGTGACAACCCATCGATGCGGTTACCACCGGATCGGAGAGTCCGACATGAAATTGACTTGGTTCCTTGAACCAAATACTGCGTCACGAGGCAGTGGCCTCTCCCCACGGAGAAATGCGACGTCATCGACGCATTCTTCAAGGGGAAAGAAGAGGCAGGTATGGTACGGGAGAGCAAGTCTCCCCACTCATCTCCCACTTTTTTTGTTCGTAAACCGAACGGAAAGTGGCGGATTGGGCATGCGTACAACAAGCTGAATGAAGCGACTGTACCCATGCAGACTCCGATTCCTCGGAAGGATGTCCTCCCGAACAATATGGCGGGCTGTACTGTGTCCAGTGCCTTAGATCTGGTGGACGGGTATTATCAGGTGCTCATGCGAGGGTCAGATATTCCGCTTACAGCGGTCAGCACGCCTAGAGGCATACTATGGGAGTGGCTTGTTATGCCAAAGGGGCTTTCAAATGCGCCAGCGACTTTCAATCGCTTGGTGACTCAACTCTTCCGCCCTCATAGAAAGTACGCTCAGACGTACTTCGACGATATATTCGTCCATAGTCGTGCGGAAGGCGACTCGTCTGATGTTCAGACGCATATGATACACCTTCGAGCTGTGCTCGAATGTATGCGAGAGCATAAGTTATATGCAAACGCATCCAAATGTATCTTTGGTGCTGAGGAAATTCCTTTCCTCGGATGCTTCATCGGTAAGGATGGAGTGCGGGCGGATCCCGCGAAGGTGAAAGCCATTGTGGAGTGGCCTTCGCCTGTAAATCTTAGAGATTTACGGAAGTGTCTTGGATTAGCCAACTATCTCCACAAGTACAGCGAGAAATACGCTGAAATGGCGAAGGCATTAACCTACCTTCTTAAGAAGGACGTCGATTGGTGTTGGAAAACCAAACACCAAAACGCTTTTGAAGCGGAAAACGGGAGCTTGTTAAAAGCTCCCGTTCTTGCTCTCCCAGATCCTGGGAAAACTTTTAGTATCGTCTGCGACGCCTCCGATTTCACAATCGGATGTGATTTGTACAAGCAGACGATGCAGGAAGGGAACGCGTAATTGCGTTTGAGTCGAGGCAGCTTAAAGCTGCGGAACGGAATTGTCCCGTTAATGACAAGGAGCTACTTGCAATGTAGTATGCTCTTGTCAAATTTAGGGTTCACCTATTCGGCCCAAAGCCGTTCGTTGTTTATACTGACCACGCGTCCTTACGGACAGCGACAAAGCCGCCTCATCTCTCGCAACGGATGGCCCGTTGGCTCTACTTCTTTTCGGAGTACAACTTTGAGGTTAAGTATAAACCTGTCAAGCAGAACGTGCTTGCAGACGCGTTGTCGCGTCGTCCCGATTACGAGCTCGCTCACGCGACATTCGTCACCACATCCGTGGTGGATCTCATACGCTAGGCGTATGAGAAAGACCCACAATGTACGGCGCTTATCCGCGCGTCAGGTGAAAAGGGTCTTGTCTCGTCTGAGCCAACCCTGTCAAGTCGAGCTAAAGCTCGTTTACACCGTTACAGGTACTGTGACGGTTTGCTATATTATAGCACGGGCGCGGAGGACACTCCGCGGGTGGTAGTTCCTCATAATGAGGAACTGAAGTATAGAGTCCTCTTTGAGGCACATGACGCCCCTACCGGGGGTCATTTAGGTCGGGATAAGACCTACAGCGATTTAAGCGCTTTGTATTGGTGGCCCAACATGTAGAAGTGGGTCGGTGCGTATATACGCACCTGTGAGACGTGTCAGAGGGTCAAGCCCTCTGCAAGTTCAGCTGCGCCTTTGGCGATCTTATCGGTTCCAACGGAGTGTTGGAAATCCATTAGCATGGATTTTATCTTCGGTTTTCCGAAGGATAAGGCTGGGAACACCGGCATATTGGTCTTTGTAGACCGTCTGAGCAAGATGGCTCACCTGGCGGCGGTGCCAGAGTCCATAGATGGACAAGGAACAGCGAAAGTGTTCCTAGACCGTGTCTTTCGACAGCATGGTCTACCCGATTCCGTTGTGTCGGATCGGGATCCCCGTTTTACGGGACAATTCTGGGAGCGTTGTTTAAGGTGCTAGGCACCAAGCTCCTCATGTCCACTGCGGATCATCCGCAGACGGACGATCAGAAGGAACGCGTTAATCGCGTTGTGGAGGATATTCTCCGGAGTTTATTTCTGGATTCTCCAAAGAGTTGGATTGAGATGCTTCCGATGGTTGAATTTGCCATAAACAATTCGGTACATGCATCTACGGGGTTTACCCCGTTTTACGTGTACCGATTTGTGAATCCGAGGTTTCTTTGAAGCCACGTGTGTGTGGCCCAGGGATTGAGGGGGGAGGATTCCCCGATGTCAGCCCTGTATCTGTGCGAAAGCACATCGATAAGTTTTTATCGACGCGCCTTAGTGTCTTACGACACGTCTGCGATGCAATGGCGGAAAGCCAAGACAAGAAGAAGGAGCAAGCTGACCGCAAGGGGCGGCGTAACGAAAAGGTGTACAAAGTAGGAGAAAGTGTTTTATTAAACGCTAAAAATCTTCCTACACATGCAGTTTCCAACGTGTTGAAGAATAAACTGCGCCCCAGGTTTGTGGGCCCCTTTAAGGTACTAGCCCGAAAGGGCTTGTCGCATACCTTATACATCCCGAAGGCGATGCGTACGCATCCAACCTTCTATGTGGGTATGCTTAAGCCATACCAGAACGCGGAGGCGGGTCCCCTCTTGGAGGAGGGTGAGAAGTTGGATATCCGAAAGGCACGACAGGTAGGAACATCTCCGACAGGGTTGAAATACGACCCTGAAGAACCGCAACGAGAGACTCGAGGGCGGCAAGCCGCCCCTCGATGCGTTCATTTTTTTTCGCACTCCCTTCGTTGCGGGGTCCCTCCTGGGCATCATGGATGCGACGGCTGTGCCGATCACAGCGCTCGTGGAGCTCACGTCGCAATAGCCCGACCACTCCTCCAGTGCTCGATACGGAGGGTACTCCACATTACCATGTGGAACGCCTGATGGCACGACTCCATCACCGGAGTGAGAACCAGTACCTGGTGAAGTGGAAAGGGTATACACATTACCAGAGCTCGTGGGAGTCCGAGACTCCCCTGCGGCAGGATTGCCGTGACGTCGTTGTGGAGAAGCGTGCCCAAAATTTGGCACACTTCTGGTCAAGTTTTGTCAAGGCATTTGGTCTAATTTCGGATTGGTTTAAACAAGGGGGGCTTTTCAGCCTATCAGACTCAAGAAGTGTCAAGAACGCAAGTTTTGGCGAGTCACCCGACTTTGGGTATTTTACATATTTTTGTGGGGGTACATTTAGGGACTATAGGGTAGTAGTATTTTAGTTTTGGTTTTTCCAAGTAAGAGGCTTTTGGTTGTGGTTTTACCTTTTAGGACAGAGGTTATACCTTTAAGTAAGGAAATCTTTTAGCTTTCGGATAAGTGGCTGAAACCTCTTCTGGTCTTGGTTCACACCACAGCTAGGGGTCGCCGTTCTTCCTTTTTCGTACACTTGTCGCCTCCGCCCGCCGCGGAGTGTTTGGGGGCAGAGGGTCGAATTATCCCCTCTCTCCCATTATACCCCGTCTGGACGCGCCGCACGCGCACTTTGGCCCACCGGAAGTCCCTCGACGGGAGTACGATTTGGCGATCTCAACACCTCAACTCAAGTAAGTTTGGAACGTGCTATTCACTGGATTGGTCTTGGCGTGGAGATATTGTTTGTGGAGTTTCACGAGCATATTGGGTCTTTACGCGGACATATTGGCTTGTTTTAATATTGGTTGGAAACTAGACCGGTTTTGGTCTTATTTCGTATTGGTCAGGGGCTAGACCGGAACGGTCGGTCTACCCTCTATTATTTCGTATTGGTCAGGTCTTGACCGTTTGGACGATCTACCTATTGGAAGTTATCTCTTGGAAGTGTTTTTGGTCTGTTTGTGTCTGGGGTGAAGAGCTCCGCCCCAGAGATGCCTACCCAGATCGGTCTTCTATATTCAAGACCGCTTCGATCCAATCTGCGATCCCGATCCACCGAGTGTGTAACTATCCCATTCCATCGGGTACACAAGGTGAGATGGACACTAAACAATCGGACCAAGTGGGTTCTGATGACGACCGGTCGTCTGCTTGCAGCGGACGATAGGACCATATCTCGAGTGGTGGTCCGCGGAGTACCCCCTCCGAAAGTTGGAAGGCTGGGCGCGATGGTGGTAGTCAGGTTATCGATGCTAATGTTTTCTATTTCGAACTTGACTCCACCACAATGGTGCGCGTGCCCGGATTCGAACCAGGGATATCACCGTGCTGATATTCCATCAAAATTGGATTCGAAGATTTGAATGATTTGAATATGGAGCCGTTCTGGAGAGGACTTAAGGAAAGGCTATCGCATTACGTTCTCGTTGTTGATAAAGATGGCGATGTCCGATCTGGCCTGGTGGAGGACCAGATCGGGATTAATAAGTTTTTTCCTCCCCAAAAGGCTCCCACCGGAGCCGATCGGGACTATAGAAGGTCTTGCTATAGTTCCGGAAAGGATCAGGACCTTGGTCCTAATCCTATGTATATGAATGAAAAAAATGATGGAAAACCAAAAGATGAAAATTACTTGGAGGCTGACTGGAACGATCCGGTCTACCTCCCTAAAGTCCCCAAGGTACCCAAGGTGCCCAGAAAAGGGCTGGGAATGCCACCCGACGAAGACGACTTTGAAGAAAAGTCGAAGGTCGGGGATGAGGCTATCACCGAACAAGACCTGGACAAGATGTATTATGTTTTTGAATTGAAGCGATTTGTTCACCAAAACCAGGTCTTTCGGGTGTTGGACCTCCATATCCCCGACCGTCTTCTCGGTCCCACTACCAAGCCGATCCAGAGTGATTGACCATTACTGCTCGTAAAGAATTTGGTGACGATGTTGGCGGAGGTTGTATTAAAATGCAGAACCCCGCCGGTGTCAATAAATTGTTTGAATTTGATGCTTGGAGACTGGAGGCGTCGATGTCGGACCTCCACGACCGTTTGGTGCCACTGGTGGGGGCGGTTCGCCGCCCAACTCCACCACGGCAATGAAGGTCGCCGAAGCCTGAACAGAGCTTGTTGACATTGGTTCCTTTGATGAATCGATCTACCAGTCTCCACCGGCTTCTAACAGCTCATCAGAGTTGGAGACCGGTGTCGAGCGGATGACCATGGGGGTGGACCATGCCCGGTCTGAACAAAAAAGGGACATGCGGCAGCAAGGGGCTGCTTGCCAGTAGGGGCTCCAGCAAGCCCCACAGGCCTCAGTTCCGCAAAAGGAGGGTATCAACACGTTGCCCATGACGCCAGCCAACGTCCAAGCCATGTTTGAGACGATGATGCAACGTTTCATGGAAGAACGGGTTAGACCACCTATGCGCCCACATGTCCAAGACCGGTCTACCTGTCAAGGTGTCAATGTTTGCAAAGATGTGGATATGGAATCGGTAACATCTATGGATAATCCTATTAGAAGTGATAAACCAACCGGCAAGGGAAGGCGCAAGCCGCAACCGGCAGGACCGCGTAGACCAAGCAATACAAGTGACTGTGATATGGAGTCGGTCGGTGGTCTTGACGACCATGGTGGGTCAGATGGTACAGGCGCAGGCAAGGTGCGCAAGGCTAACCTAGCCTCCACTACTGCCTACGACTTTGGATCTGCTGCGATTCCGCGCATCCGTATGGCCGCGACGACCGACCTCAAGGACTTCACCGGCAAGGATGCTGATGAAGACCAGGCCCGGTCTTGGTTCAGTCGGGTCAAGTCTGCGTTCCTGCGAGACCAGACCCCAAAAGGCGAACGTTGTTTAATCTTCCGGGATTTGTTAAAAGGACCGTCTGCGAGCTGGATTCAACAGTTGGTTCGGGGCGTCCGGTCTGACTGGGACCTGTTATGTGCGGAGTTTGAAGGTCAATATTGTAACTCCGGATTTTCAAGCGCCCGTAAGTACCACCATATGCAGAAGCGGGCCGACGAAACACCGATCGAGTATTTGCATCGGTTGAACGTGGCTGCACTTCGCGCCGGCATAACAATCAAAGAGAATAACCCGCCGAACGGTGCCGCTTTAGAACATGTGGTTCACTATATTAGTACCCTTGACGATCAAGAACTGGCGGACCAGCTTACTCTACTGCGTCTTAAGGACGCGGGCGAAGTCGAACAGACCCTGCGGACGTTACAACAGTCGCGTAGTATGAGAGCGAAGACCGCTGGTGGATCAGGTCGCTATCGTTCCAAGACCCAGACCGATCCGGTCAAGAGACCTTGGACCAGACCGACCCCAGCGGTCAAGGCAATTGTAGCTGATGCCAGCACGGGTCAGAAGGGGAAAGTGGAAGTGCATCCAGCCAGGAGCCATCGGATGAAGACCAGTATCGTTACGTCTATGTTGCGGGACCTGCCCCGAAGACCAAGTCGAAGTCCGACCAGGTTGACCGGAAGGGAAGTAACAGAAGCAAGTCCGATCCAGACCGACCTCGTCAGAATTGCTCCCACTGTGGGTCGAGCAAACATGATGGTCCAAACTGCTGGAAGAAGATGGTGTGCAAGAAGTGCGAGAGACGCGGCAACCCGACGGACCACTGCCTCTTCGTATGCAAGTCATGTGGAGAGATCCACGAGGCCGGCCAGTTCAAGATTGAAGATTTTTTTAACATGATGCACAAGTCGTACGTGACGGACAAGAACGCGGGGATGCTGCCGCCGGACGCAGAAAATATGTTAAACTAGAACGCTCGCCAGGTTGGAATCTGGATCGAGCCGGGAGTTCTACGGTTCACATCTATGCATATGTCGGCAAGGAGGATAAGACCGACAATACACGTTCTATTCCAAATTGCGTCGACCGAGACCATCCGGTCTACAGTCTGAAGACCGATGAGTACTCCCGGACTAAGGTGGTTATGCAGTTGGACTTGCTGCCTGGAGAATCCCGCGGATACTGGAAGTATCACGCGCCTGATAAATGGTTCAAGCAGGCGAAAGCCTGTGGCAAGATTAATAACCAGAAGGCGACGATGTTGTTCGACTCTGGAGCTGAAGTATCGATAATCGACTCCGCCTTTGCTCGTAAGGTCGGATGTCGTATAGAAGATACCCAGAGACAAGAAATGCGTCGGGATCGGCGAAAACTCTTATATGACCGAAGGAAGAACGCGTGTGAAAATTACTTTGTCGGGATCGCTGTTCTACTTTTTCAGCGCTTGGATTGGCAAATTGGCTGGTCAAGACGCTTTACTAGGAATGGATTTCATGGTCCCAGCTGGTATTCGCCTATACCTGTCACATGGAGTGCTTACGCTCCCGGATGAGGTCCAGGTCCAGTTGGCTGGTCGAAGACCTCTGTATGGTTCGTATACCGATCTGGTCCGGTGGGACCAAGACCTCACTATCCCAGTTGGTCGGTCTGCCGATACCCCGGTTGAGAAAGGTTTTCGTTCGAGGAAGTTGTGGTTGACCAGGGGCGATCGGTGGGTCTCGACCTTCGTAAAGAGTGCTGGTCGACGTGATTTTGTCTGTGTTACTAATATCGGTGACAAGCCGCTGACACTGGACAATAACACTATTGTCGGCATGTGGTTAGCAGAAGGGAAGGTACCAAGGAAGATGGGGTTCGTCTCGATTGGGTCGAGGCGGTATGTCGAGTGGCAAAACCTGGCGTACCAATCGACCACCGATCTTATCAGCGATGATGGGTCGGTGGAAGAGGATACCTCACCTTTAGTGGAAAGACCAAGTTATGTCACCCCAAAAAAGATGTTGGTACGAAGAAAGGCTCCGCAGTCACCAGGAACGGTGGACCATCAAGTAGACGAGCCGAGGCTAGTCAACGTGGTGTCAGCACAAGACCAGGCGACAGCGGAGCAAGAAACGGAAGAAGGGGAACATGAAGTTGCTAGGTCGGACCATGACGGTATTCCTAATCAGACCGATATCAGTGAAGGACATCCCGTCGATCAAGACCAGGGGCGTTCAGCCGGTCCAGATGGTCTAGGTGATATCACCCCAGAAGATGAACAAGTCTGTATACATGAAGGCGGGGAACAGTACATTCAGGAGCTGGAAAGCCAAATGGCAGTCCTCCCTGAAGTGTCTGCCGACTCTCCCGAAGTTACAATGGATGATTTACAAGTGGGTGATCAAGACCTTAGCAGTCCAGACCAGATCGAGCAGTTGAAGAATATCATATGGAAGAAAAGACATCTGCTGATCGGAAAGGGCAACGCCTTACTACCTGCAGCCCGTGGTGCGATTTGCGATATTGACGTTGGAGATGCCAAGCCGATTGCTCAGCGATGTCGACGCGTGGCGCCACAGTACCGGGAAAAGCTTTCTGATCTTAACAAAGGACTGTTGGCTACCAAGATTATTAGACCGTCGACCTCGCCATGGGCCTCGCCGATCGTAATTGTTATCAAGAAGAACGGCGTCGACATTAGGTTGTGCATCGACTATCGGCTGGTAAATCGGTTGACCAAACTCATGGTTTACCCGATGGCGCTGATTAATGATCTGTTGGAAGACCTCGACAAGACCTTGTGGTATTGTTCGCTGGACATGGCGAGTGGATTTTGGGTGGTCTCGATGACTGATCGAGCCCGTGAGATTTCCGCATTTGTGACACCGTTTGGTCTTTTCGAGTGGAACCGTATGCCGTTCGGTCTGAAGAACGCACCCCAGATCTATCAAAGGTTGATAGACAACGCACTGTACGGACACTTCAAAATCAAGACCGATCGGGACCCTGCCGAAAGTTATGATGTGTTTACAGAGGGTGAATTCGATCGGGAAAGAAGACCGTCCGTTCTAGGGAGGCGGTCGTACATCGACGACATTCTGATACTTGCCTCGTCATGGAACGATCTGTACGAGAAGGTTGAACGATTGTTGGAGACATGCGACCGCTGGAACCTATCTATCAGCGCCGTGAAAAGTTTTTGGGGTATGTCCAAGGTCGCCTATTTAGGCCATATGGTCTCGAACAATGGTCTAGAGGCTAATCCTAAGGACCTGGATTCGTTAAGCAACCTCCCGTTTCCCAAGTCTCAGAACGCAATGCAGTCCTTCCTAGGAAGTTTAAACTACTACAGCCGCTTCATCGAAGATTTTGCTGTCTACGCGGCTGTGTTGTATTAGCTCCGGGAAGTGGACTACCATATGTTGCGCGAAGAAGACCGGGAAACTTTACATGGGGAGCCGACTCTGGTCTTGCTGCAGATTGTCCGCAAGTGAAGGCCAAAGACCATATGAAGCGTGCAAAGTTTGCTTTTGGTATGTTGAAGGTTAAGATGGTGACGGCACCGATTTTGAAGCATTTCGATCCCGAAAAGGTCCCGACCATCATTGTAAATGCTAGTCAGTGGGCCATTTCGGCCACTCTAGTACAAGATCATGGTGGTGTGTACCATCCGGTCACGTTCACGAGCAGAACGCTGAAGCCAAATGAAGTGAACTATGGAATTGTCGAGAAAGAAGTTCTGGCGTTGCTACGAATTCTGGATGTGTGTTACAACCTGCTGGTCGGCCGACCTATAAAGGTCCTGTCAAGACGGTCTACTTTGGCCTGGCTATTATCAGCCAATGGGATGGACGGACGTCTAGGCAGATGGTCGGCGGTCTTGTCGCAGTGAACCCTTGAGGTCGTTAAGTGCACCAGGGCGAGGAAGAGATATTGGGCACATTAGCTGCCAGTATCACCCCTCGGTCTGAAGTGGACGAGGCATTAATAGCGATTGCCCCGTTGAAGCAACCTCGGCAGTCAGTTTCGAGACCGCCAACGACCGTCGACCATGATTAAGAGCTCTTGGTTGTAAGTTTTGACGGATCGGCAAGCGTGAAGAAGAAGGTCGGCGCCTATAGTGCCATAGTGTGGAAGTTGCCACAATGGCCTATAGTTGCAGCCGCTGCTGATTTCACGCCGGATATTACGGTTAACGAGGCGGAGTACCGAGGTCTACTTCTATGTCTGGACCTGCTGTCGTCGCAAGAGAAGGGGCGAGTCATCATATGTGGTGACTCCAACCTAGTGATCAGGCAGGTCACCGGAGAGATCGACTGCAAGGCCCCACGACTAAGGACGCTAAATGATCGGGTAATGAAGGCATTGAAAGACCATCCCAACCACGAGCTGTTGAACGTGAAACGGGACTGGAACAGAAGTGCCGACTACCTCGCGACCAAGGCCATGCAAGACCAGACCGGGGCTACGATCACCAAGAAGGCCGTTCTGGATGAATTGATGAATATAAACAGGCTCCCCGAGGTGATCGGACCCAAGAACGCTCCGGACCAGGTGCATGTGATGGTCGAGACTAGACAGAGAGCTCGGAAGTCCCACCAACCGTTCCCGAAGGAACGGTTGAGTGAATCTGTTGTGCAACGACTAAGGGCAGAACGGATCCTCAAGGCGCAGGACGAAGAAGAATGGATTGTGAATTTGAAGACCTACCTGCGCGGTGAATTGTCTAAGTTGACGTATGGTCAAGAGAAAGAATGTGCCAAGATCGCAGACAGTTACGAAGTGGATGAGGATGGTTTACTATATTACTGCCGCGATGCCGACCAAGACAGTGCAGACCGGGACCGATTGGCAAAATTGGGGATACCTGAGTTGCTGCAGCCGGATGTCCTCCATCACTACCATGTGAGTCTAGAAGGGGGACATCAGGGCATAGGCAGAACGTATCACAAGCTTAGGTCCCACTTTCACTGGAGAGGTTTTTTCCGAAGTGTACAGAAATATGTGGGTTGCTGTACGGATTGCGAGACCGGAAAGGGTAGACCGGTAATCAAGGGGCGATCGCCCGGAAATATCGAAGCTACCTACTCTTTCCAGGTCATAGCGATGGACCATATACCGTCGCTGCCTAAATCGACATATGGCAATACTGAGTTGTTGATCTGGGTAGACCTGTTCACCGGTCTAGTTATTGCGAAGGAAAGTGCGTCCCTGTCTGCCGAGCAAATCGCCAAAAGTTACGAAGAATGTGTGTTCCGAAGGTTCGGCGCCAGCGAGGTCATAAGACACGACCGAGAACCCGGTTTCATGGCCGAGGTGTTCCGGTCGTTTAACAATATTCTGGGCCAGAAACAGAGCGCGAGGATGGCATATCGTCCGCAAGCGAATGGATCGGCAGAACGTATGGTACAAACTATTACAAGAGCAATCAAGATGTAGGTTGCCGATCCAAACCAGCGCGATTGGGACGAATACGCAGAAAGGCTGGTGTTTGCACTCAACTCGTCGACCGATCGGGTCCGAGGAGAAACGCCTTTTTATCTTGCGTATGGATGGGACCCCCGGTCCACTCTTGAAGCCGCGATACCTATTGGCTGCACTCGGACCCGCGATCGTGATGCTCGACGTTGGCGCATGCAGGTCCAGAAACATTACCAGCATGCAAGAGAAATTGTCAACAAAAAGTTACGTCAAGCTACACAGGACCGGGCAGACCGGAACAACGACCAGGTCCAACCCCACGGTATAGAACCAGAGGCGAGGGTATGGTTGTACCTAGACCGAATGAAGGAGGGCTATGCGAAGAAGCTGGCTCACATGTGGCACGGTCCTTTCCGTGTTGCCGAGCTGATTGGTGAACACGCTGCCCGTCTAGTAACAACCGGCACGGACTACAAGGTCTTCCCGATCGTACATGTGTCCAAGTTAAAACTGGTCCGAGAATTTCCTGATCGTCCCAAAATGCCCTGTCTAGTAGACGAGGCAGAACGGTTTGATTTCGATGAAGCATTACTGACGGAGGACAGTTGGGAACGACCGCTGGAGAAGGACGAATTTGAAGTGGTAAAGGTCTTAGATGTCCGATCGGTCAAGAAGACCAGGTTCGGTCGGACCCACCGAGAATATCTGGTCCGATGGAAGGACCATGATGAAACAACTTGGATCGATGAGTCCGACCTGAACTGTGGAGCACTACTACGAGAATTCGAACGGGACCGAGTCAGTCGGAACCGTTTCGCAGTGATGCAGACCCATGAAGACCAAGACATGCAGTAGCATCGGTCTTCCCGACCGACGTGAAGAGGTGGAAGGTCTTGTGTCTTGTGTCTTGTGTATTGTGAATATGTGACGAATTGGAATAGTGGAGTGACGAACGTGGATTGTTTTTTCGCGATGTAAGTAAAACGGTTGGTGATAACGTGTCTAGTGCAACTCTGGAGAAAGTGGTGGAATTAGCTCAAGTGATTTGATGACCGAACATGTGAAAAAGAACGATGATATATATTAAGTGTTATCTGGTCGACTACTTACGACCTCACTCGCCATCACCCCACAGACGGCCGACGGTCAACGACGGATGCTTTTCAACTTGGTACTGGTACTGGTTACGCCAAGGTTCTTGTTGGTCTAGTTGGACCAAAGCATCCTTGAGGTCCAAGACCGGTGTAGTGCACCCAAGACCGGGGTACCATGTGCCACCGTCAGCCAGCAGCCGGGTCCTCTCGACGCGACGCCGCGGCATATGAAGTACAACTGGATATAAGAACACATCGACTTCGCACTCGTGGGCCAGAATCCCGTCCAAAACATATTGGCACAGGGACTGCCAGGCCTCACCCGCTCTGATCCGACGCCGCTTGCGCTTGTTCTGGATGGTCGCCAATCCAGGGTCTTGCCGAACTCGTTCCGGGGGAAGCACCAGATAGTGGGATGCCTCCCAGATGGCTTGAGCGTGAGTCTTGTTAAAATATTTCACCCGACTCATGAAAGCATTGGCCCACGGAGTCGAGTGGAAGATGAACCCCAGCTTGGGATACTCGAAAATCTTCCACGGCTCGTCAGCGTACAAGCGGGAGATCTGTGCCGACTTGATCAAGTCCGGCCGCCATTCCGACGCGGCAGGAACTTTCTTCGCCGGCGGGAAAAGCCAATGGTCTGGACGAGAGAAAGACCGGGCCAGGAGCTGCTTGGTCAGGTGGACCGGCGTAAACAACCGATCTGCCCTGGCGACCACGGCAAAGTATCCTCACGCGTTTGTGGAGGAAGGGAAGAACTGTCGATTGCCACGTTGGTCAAGAAAGCATCTTTGTAGAGCTTGGACGTCCCAGGCAAGACCGTAGGTGCTGACTTTGTCGACGCATGAGGTGGTGAAACGCCACCATGCGGACCGGTCTTCTTGGTCTGCTCCAAAGTCGATGCAACTTGAACAAAACTTTCATGTGGACTTGTTCGCGACTTGGTCGGGATGGGGACAGCAAACTCCGAATCACCGGAGTCTTCGCCGGAGTCATCCCAAGACGAGACCTCTGAATACTTGGCACGGTCAGCACCGGCGGTCGAGGGCGCTTGATTTTTGGAGATGTTACTGTCGTCATCCTCGTCCAAGCTTGGACCCACGAGAAGCGCCTGCGTCTTGGCTCGCTTATGGGGCACCGCACTCTTCCCACCTAATTCGGGGTCGCACGCTATGCCCCGCGCCCTCGAGCTACCCGGCGCGTCCGCGCGCTTCTTTGATTTGTGTGGAATTTCGGGCTGGAGAATTTCGGCCAATGAACGGCTTGGTCTTGGTCCCGGTGTAGGTCCACCAAGGCGGCCGACGCAGACCGTTCTACGCTGGAGGCAGCAACCGGATGCCGACGAGGACGCAACAGGTCAACCAAGCGCTGATGACATTCTTTTAATACCGCCCGACGACCGTTCGCTGCCTGCGTCCAATCGTTCGACTTGCGTTCACAAGACCGGACCTCCTCGGTCTGGTCTTGAATCGAAATTCGGAGCTCGGTGAGACTCCTCTCGAGATCGTAGCTTTGAACACTCAACGTGGCCTGATCCAGCAGGCCTTCCGCTTGCTGCTGTTGGACCAGCACAAGCTGCTCCCGGAGATGAAGCTGATGAGCTTCCAAGGGGGTCAGCTTGTTGCGCGCGGTTATGAGCCCAGTCAAAACCTGACGCAGCTGGAGGTCATGCGTGTTCGACTGCCGATCGGCGGCAAGCAGGGCATTGATCGCCTTGCTGATGGCAGGAGGTATACGGGCTGGAGGTATACGGGCTGAAGACAAACGAAGGTTAGAACAGGTCCAAGGTGAGGACCGGACATGCATGCTTACGTTGTGTCGCCTGTTGAGCAATCTGCTCCTGGAGACGTGCGATCTCTTCAAGTGCGTCTTGCAACTGCGCGACGGTCCCGTTATGATGCCCTGCCGATGTCTGAGGTGCAGTAGAACGGTGGGGGATGCCAGACCGGACCGACCGGATGGGCGAAGTGACATGCGATGACGTGGTATGCGAGGTGCCTACAAGAACGGTCGTTAAGGAAATGCAAGAAGGTCAAGTCCAGCAGTGCAAGTACCTGGAACGGATGAAGAAGATGGTTGCTCCATGTCGGAAAAGTTTGAATGACCAAGGTTTAACTGAATTTGATGGACGAGGTCAGACCGTTGTCGTTGTGCGACACGGTCTGACTCGGGGGCGGCTGTGGAGAATCGTGCCCAAAATTTGGCACACTTCTGGTCAAGTTTCGTCAAGGCATTTGGTCTAATTTCGGATTGGCTTAAACAAGGGGGGCTTTTCAGCCTATCAGACTCAAGAAGTGTCAAGAACGCAAGTTTTGGTGAGTCACTCGACTTTGGGTATTTTACATATTTTTTTTTGTTTGTACATTTAGGGACTATAGGGTAGTAGTATTTGAGTTGTGGTTTTGCCTAATAAAGTAGAAGTCTTTTGGTTACAGGATTTTTCTAAGTAGAAATCCTTTGGTCTGGGTTCACACCACAGCTAGGGGTCGCTGTTCTTCCCTTTTCGTACACTAGTCGCCTCCGCCCGCCGCGGAGTGTTTGGGGGCAGAGGGTCGAATCATCCCCTCTCGCCCATTATACCCGGTCTGGACGCGCCGCACGCGCACTCTGGCCCACCGGAAGTCCCTCGACGGGAGTACGATTTGGCGATCTCAACACCTCAACTCAAGTACGTTTGGGACGTGCTATTCACTGGATTGGTCTTGGCGTGGAGATATCGTTTGTGGAGTTTCACGAGCATATTGGGTCTTTACGCGGACATATTGGCTTGTTTTACTATTGGTTGGAAACTAGACCGGTTTTGGTCTTATTTCGTATTGGTCAGGGGCTAGACCGGAACGGTCGGTCTACCCTCTATTATTTCGTATTGGTCAGGTCTTGACCGTTTGGACGATCTACCTATTGGAAGTTATCTCTTGGAAGTGTTTTTGGTCTGTTTGTGTCTGGGGTGAAGATTTCCGCCCCAGAGATACCTACCCAGATTGGTCTTCTATATTCAAGACCGCTTCGATCCAATCTGCGATCCCGATCCACCGAGTGTGTAACTAGCCCATTCCATCGGGTACACAAGGTGAGATGGACACTAAACAATCGGACCAAGTGTGATCTGATGACGACCGGTCGTCTGCTTGCAGCGGACGATCGGACCAGATCTCGAGTGGTGGTCCGCGGAGTACCCCCTCCGAAAGTTGGAAGGCTGGGCGCGACGGTGGTAGTCAGGTTATCGATGCTAATGTTTTCGATTTCGAACTTGATTCCACCACAACCTCTCCAGTGAAATTGGGACCTGATCTTGTGATACGTTCTGCCTATGCCCTGATGTCCCCCTTCTAGACTCACATGGTAGTGATAGAGGACATCTGGCTGCAGCAACTCAGGTATCACCAATTTCGCCAATCGGTCCCGGATCGCGGCAGTAATATAGTAAACCATCCTCATCCACTTCGTAACTGTCTGCGATCTTGGCACATTCTTTCTCTTGACCATACGTCAACTTAGACAATTCACCGCGCAGGTAGGTCTTCAAATTCACAATCCATTCTTCTTCGTCCTGCGCCTTGAGGATCCGTTCTGCCCTTAGTCGTTGCACAACAGATTCACTCAACCGTTCCTTCGGGAACGGTTGGTGGGACTTCCGAGCTCTCTTTCTAGTCTCGACATCACATGCACCTGGTCCGGAGCGTTCTTGGGTCCGATCACCTCGGGGAGCCTGTTTATATTCATCAATTCATCCAGAACGGCCTTCTTGGTGATCGTAGCCCCGGTCTGGTCTTGCATGGCCTTGGTCGCGAGGTAGTCGGCACTTCTGTTCCAGTCCCGTTTCACGTTCAACAGCTCGTGGTTGGGATGGTCTTTCAATGCCTTCATTACCCGATCATTTAGCGTCCTTAGTCGTGGGGCCTTGCAGTCGATCTCTCCGGTGACCTGCCTGATCACTAGGTTGGAGTCACCACATATGATGACTCGCCCCTTCTCTTGCGACGACAGCAGGTCCAGACATAGAAGTAGACCTCGGTACTCCGCCTCGTTAACCGTAATATCCGGCGTGAAATCAGCAGCGGCTGCAACTATAGGCCATTGTGGCAACTTCCACACTATGGCACTATAGGCGCCGACCTTCTTCTTCACGCTTGCCGATCCGTCAAAACTTACAACCAAGAGCTCTTAATCATGGTCGACGGTCGTTGGCGGTCTCGAAACTGACTGCCGAGGTTGCTTCAACGGGGCAATCGCTATTAATGCCTCGTCCACTTCAGACCGAGGGGTGATACTGGCAGCTAATGTGCCCAATATCTCTTCCTCGCCCTGGTGCACTTAACGACCTCAAGGGTTCACTGCGACAAGACCGCCGACCATCTGCCTAGACGTCCGTCCATCCCATTGGCTGATAATAGCCAGGCCAAAGTAGACCGTCTTGACAGGACCTTTATAGGTCGGCCGACCAGCAGGTTGTAACACACATCCAGAATTCGTAGCAACGCCAGAACTTCTTTCTCGACAATTCCATAGTTCACTTCATTTGGCTTCAGCGTTCTGCTCGTGAACGTGACCGGATGGTACACACCACCATGATCTTGTACTAGAGTGGCCGAAATGGCCCACTGACTAGCATTTACAATGATGGTCGGGACCTTTTCGGGATCGAAATGCTTCAAAATCGGTGCCGTCACCATCTTAACCTTCAACATACCAAAAGCAAACTTTGCACGCTTCATATGGTCTTTGGCCTTCACTTGCGGACAATCTGCAGCAAGACCAGAGTCGGCTCCCCATGTAAAGTTTCCCGGTCTTCTTCGCGCAACATATGGTAGTCCACTTCCCGGAGCTAATACAACACAGCCGCGTAGACAGCAAAATCTTCGATGAAGCGGCTGTAGTAGTTTAAACTTCCTAGGAAGGACTGCATTGCGTTCTGAGACTTGGGAAACGGGAGGTTGCTTAACGAATCCAGGTCCTTAGGATTAGCCTCTAGACCATTGTTCGAGACCATATGGCCTAAATAGGCGACCTTGGACATACCCCAAAAACTTTTCACGGCGCTGATAGATAGGTTCCAGCGGTCGCATGTCTCCAACAATCGTTCAACCTTCTCGTACAGATCGTTCCATGACGAGGCAAGTATCAGAATGTCGTCGATGTACGACCGCCTCCCTAGAACGGACGGTCTTCTTTCCCGATCGAATTCACCCTCTGTAAACACATCATAACTTTCGGCAGGGTCCCGATCGGTCTTGATTTTGAAGTGTCCGTACAGTGCGTTGTCTATCAACCTTTGATAGATCTGGGGTGCGTTCTTCAGACCGAACGGCATACGGTTCCACTCGAAAAGACCAAACGGTGTCACAAATGCGGAAATCTCACGGGCTCGATCAGTCATCGAGACCACCCAAAATCCACTCGCCATGTCCAGCGAACAATACCACAAGGTCTTGTCGAGGTCTTCCAACAGATCATTAATCAGCGCCATCGGGTAAACCATGAGTTTGGTCAACCGATTTACCAGCCGATAGTCGATGCACAACCTAATGTCGACGCCGTTCTTCTTGATAACAATTACGATCGGCGAGGCCCATGGCGAGGTCGACGGTCTAATAATCTTGGTAGCCAACAGTCCTTTGTTAAGATCAGAAAGCTTTTCCCGGTACTGTGGCGCCACGCGTCGACATCGCTGAGCAATCGGCTTGGCATCTCCAACGTCAATATCGCAAATCGCACCACGGGCTGCAGGTAGTAAGGCGTTGCCCTTTCCGATCAGCAGATGTCTTTTCTTCCATATGATATTCTTCAACTGCTCGATCTGGTCTGGACTGTTAAGGTCTTGATCACCCACTTGTAAATCATCCATTGTAACTTCGGGAGAGTCGGCAGACACTTCAGGGAGGACTGCCATTTGGCTTTCCAGCTCCTGAATGTACTGTTCCCCGCCTTCATGTATACAGACTTGTTCATCTTCTGGGGTGATATCACCTAGACCATCTGGACCGGCTGAACGCCCCTGGTCTTGATCGACGGGATGTCCTTCACTGATATCGGTCTGATTAGGAATACCGTCATGGTCCGACCTAGCAACTTCATGTTCCCCTTCTTCCGTTTCTTGCTCCGCTGTCGCCTGGTCTTGTGCTGACACCACGTTGACTAGCCTCGGCTCGTCTACTTGATGGTCCACCGTTCCTGGTGACTGCGGAGCCTTTCTTCGTACCAACATCTTTTTTGGGGTGACATAACTTGGTCTTTCCACTAAAGGTGAGGTATCCTCTTCCACCGACCCATCATCGCTGATAAGATCGGTGGTCGATTGGTACGCCAGGTTTTGCCACTCGACATACCGCCTCGACCCAATCGAGACGAACCCCATCTTCCTTGGTACCTTCCCTTCTGCTAACCACATGCCGACAATAGTGTTATTGTCCAGTGTCAGCGGCTTGTCACCGATATTGGTAACACGGACAAAATCACGTCGACCAGCACTCTTTACGAAGGTCGAGACCCACCGATCGCCCCTGGTCAACCACAACTTCCTCGAACGAAACCCTTTCTCAACCGGGGTATCGGCAGACCGACCAACTGGTATAGTGAGGTCTTGGTCCCACCGGACCAGATCGGTATACGAACCATACAGAGGTCTTCGACCAGCCAACTGGACCGGGACCTCATCCGGGAGCGTAAGCACTCCATGTGACAGGTCTAGGCGAATACCATCTGGGACCATGAAATCCATTCCTAGTAAAGCGTCTTGACCAGCCAACTTGCCAACCCAAGCGCTGAAAAAGTAGACCAGCGATCCCACAAAGTAATTTTCACACGCGTTCTTCCTTCGGTCATATAAGAGTTTTCGCCGATCCCGACGCATTCTTGTCTCTGGGTATCGTCTATACGACATCCGACCTTACGAGCAAACGCGGAGTCGATTATCGATATGTCGTAAAGCGGAATTTTTAATTAGTTAAAATAGGCCCTAATGTTGGACATTTTATTAGGCCCATAGGGGGCCTAATATTATGACTAATGTTAGGTCCTAAATTAGGGGCCTGATAGTGGACGCAGATAGTGGATACAGTAGTACATAATTAGGTACCGCCATGTGTACCACGGTGGGTACAGTAGTACGTACCACCGTGGTGCACATAGACATGATATAGAGGGGACACGGAAGATGTGCGGATTACCTACAGGTACGCGGCGAACACC
>JAPDHQ010002606.1:0-16394 GCA_026184515.1 Peronosclerospora sorghi
ACGCAGCCCTTAGTGCCTGTGCGGCAAGTTGGGTGTCTTGAGCTGCGCCCAGCTCATTAGTAACGATCGCCTTTGGCGATTCGGATGTATCATCCGATATGGGCAAGGGTGCCGCACTGGTTAGTGCATTTTCCCCACGTGTGGGGAATGGATTAGGCTGCCGACAACGCCGTTCGGCGCTGTCGGAGCTGCTCACCATTGGGGAGGAATCCCCAAAGGCATCCATCTCCGAGTTTTCGGAGTGGTCTACCTCTTCTAGAGGAGACGCCATAGCACTGGAGGTGTACATATGGAGGGACAAAGGAACTGGCGTTGGAGTTCTCCAACAAGATTTTGATTATTGCGTAATCAATAGTCTTGATGGGGGAGGATGTAACGGGGTTACATTCGGGTTACATTGAGTGTTGGTGTACATGAGTACACTACGGTTGAGTTCAGTATTGATCGAGTTGAAAGGTTTCGAACATTTGGTTATTCTAACCAATCAGGGCAGGGGCCCTTGGTGTGGTGGTGTGTCAGCCATCCACGTGTCAGTACACAGGTGTGCACACTACATTTTAGCTAGGTATGAATTAGGAATATTCTACTTAGTATTACATATAGTTTATATTAGTTTAAATTAATTTAGGCTAATTACATATTAAATATATTCAGTTTACATTTCACTCTATTTGCGGACGTGCGACCTCGACCGGTCGTGCGCACAGTGAGTGTTGTAGGTAAAAGGGAGTCCTCCCTTTACTTACTCCCGTAAAGGGAATACAGCCGTTAAGACTAAACCGTAAACTAACCCGGGAATCTTGGCCCCGAGTAGGAGAACTCTCCTACTAAGCCCTTTTCAAAGGCGTATCTGTGGTGAAGTGTACCACAAATTTGGTCACTTTTGGTCAAGGCAGTTGGTCGAATTTCGGATTGGTCTAAACAAGGGGGGCTCTTTAACCTATCAAATTCAAGGAGTATCAAGAACGCTGGTCTTGGGTGAGTCACCTGACATTGGGTATTTTACATAATTTTGTGTGGGTACATTAGGGACCATAGGGATGTAGTATTATTGGTTAGTTGCGGTTTTTCCAAGTAAGAGTCTTTTGGTTGCGATTATTCCAAGTAGAAGTCCTTTGGTCTTGGTCTATACCACAGCAAGGGGTCGCCGTTCTTCTTTTTACGTACATTAGTCGCCTCCACCCACCGCGGAGTGTTTGGGGGCAGAGGGTTGAATTATCCCCTCTCGCCTATTATACCCGGTCTGGACGCGCCGCACGCGCACTTTGGCCACCGGAAGTTCCTCGACGGGAGTACGATTTGGCGATCTCGACACTTTAAGTCAAGTACGTTTGGAACGTGCTATTCACTGGATTGGTCTTTACGTGGAGATATCGTTTGTGGAGTTCACGGGCATATTGGGTATTCACGTGGACATATTGGCTCATTTTAACATTGGTTGGAGTTTAGACCCGTTTCGGTCTTCTCTCATATTGGTCAGGGGCTAGACCGGTTGATTGGTCTACCCTCTATTATTTCGTATTGGTCAGGTCTAGATCGTTTGGACGATCGACCTATTGGAATCTATCTTTCGGAAGTGTTTCTGGTCTGTACGTACCTGGGGTGAAGAGTTCCGCCCTAGGTACACTTAGCCAGCATGGTCTTATATTCAAGACCGAATCAAATCGATCTTCGATCCCGATCCACCGAGTGTGTAACTAGCCCACTCCAATGGGAATACAAGATGAGATGGTCTTAAGTGAATCGGACCAAGTGTCTCTGGATGATGACCGGTCGTCTGCTAGCAGCGGACGATCGGTCAAGATTTCGAATGGAGGTCCGCGGGGTACCCCCCGTAAGTTGGAAGGCTGGGCACGATGGTGGTGGTCAGGTTGTCGATACAAATGTATTCGATTTCGAACTTGACTCCACCACAATGGTGCGCGTGCCCGGATCACTTGGTGATCGTGGATATCACCGCGAGGTGTCATCAAAGATTGAATTTGAAGATTTGAATTTGGAATCGTTCTGGAGAGGTCGTAAGGAAAGGCTATCACCTTACGTCTTCGTTCTCGATAAAGATGGCGATGTCCGGTCTGGCCTGGTGGAGGACCAGATCGGGATTAATAATTTTTTTCCTCCCCAAAAGGCTCCCACTGGAGCCGATCGGGACTATAGAAAGTCATGCTATAGTCCCGGAAAGGATCAGGACGTTGGTCCGGATCCTATGTATGTGCATAAAAAAGTTGATGGAAAATCAAAAGACGAAAAATACTTGGAGGCTGATCAGAACGATCAGACCAACCTCCCCAAGGTTCCCAAGGTCCCCAAGATTCCCAAGAAAGGGTTGGGAATGCCGGCCGACGAAGACTACCTCGAAGAAAAGTCGCAGGTCGGAGATGGAGGCATCACTGAAGAAGACCTAAACAAGATGTACTACATTTTTGAGCTGAAACGATTTGTTCGTTTTGACGTGGTCTTTCGGGTGTTGAAACTACAGATCCCCGACCGTCTTCTCGGTCCCACTACCAAGCCGGTACAGAGTGATCGCCCATTACTGTTGGTAAAAAACTTGGTGGAGATGTTGGCGGAGGTTGGCATTAAAATGCAGAACCCCGCTGATGTCCAAAAACTATTTGAATTTGAGACTTGGAGGCTGAAATCGTCGATGTCGACCTTCCACGACCATTTGGTCCCACTGGTGGGGGCGGTTCGCCGCCCAACTCCCACCGCAGCAGTAAGGTCGCTGAAGCCTCTACAGCGCTTGTCGACATTGGTTCTGATAACGAATCGGTTTATCAGTCTCCACCGGCCTCTAACAGCTCATCAGAGTTGGAGACCGGTGTCGAGCGGATGACCATGGGGGTGGACCATTCCCAGCCTGAACAAAAAAGGGACATGCGGCAGCAAAGGGCTGCTTGCCAGCCGGGGCTCCAGCAGCCCCCACAGGTCTCAGTTCCGCAAAAGGAGGGTATCAACACGTTTCCAATGACTCCAGCTAACGTCCAAACCATGTTTGAGACGATGGTGGAGCGTTTCATGGAAGACCGGGTTAGACCACTCTGCGGCCACATGCCCAAGACCGGTCTACCCAGCAAAGTGCCAGTGTTTGCCGAGATGTGGATATGGAATCGGTAACCTCTGTGGACAAGCCCACTCGAAGTGGTAAGCAAGTCGGCAAAGGGAAGCGCAAGCCGCAACCGGTCAGACCGTGTAGACCAAGTAAGACAAGTGACTGTGACATGGAGTCGGTCGGCGGCCTTGACGACCACTGTGGGTCAGACGGTACGGGCGCTGGAAAGCCACGCAAGGCTAACCTAGCCTCCACTATTGCTTACGACTTTGGATCTGCTGCGATTCCGCGCATCCGTATGGCCGCGACGACCGACCTCAAGGACTTCACTGGCAAGGATACTGATGAAGACCAGGCCCGGTCTTGGTTCGGTCGGGTCAAGTCTGCGTTCCTGCGAGACCAGACCACGAAAAGTGAAAGGTGTCTGATTCTCCGGGATTTGTTGAAAGGACCGGCTGCCAACTGCATCCAACAATTAGGTCGGGATGTCCCGTCTGACTGGGACCAGCTATGTGCAGAGTTTGAAGGGCAATATTGTAACTCCGGATTTTCGAGTGCCCGCAAGTATCACCATATGCAGAAGCGGAGCGACGAGACACCGATCCAATATTTACATCGGTTGAACGTGGCTGCACTTCGTGCCGGTATAACAATTAAAGAGAATAACCCGCCGGACGGTGCTGCTCTGGAACATGTGGGTCACTACATTAGTACCCTGGACGATCAAGAACTGGCGGACCAGCTTACTCTGCTGCGTCTTAAGGATGCGGGCGAAGTTGAACAGACTCTACGGACGCTACAGCAGTCGCGTAGCATGAGGGCGAAGAGTGCTGGTGGATCAGGTCGCTACCGATCCAAGACCCAGACCCAGACCGATCCGGTCAAGAGGCTCTGGACCAGACCGACCCGAGCGGTCAAGGCGATCGTAGCCGAAGACAGCACGGGATCGGAAGGGGAAAGTGGAAGTCAATCCAGCCAGGAGTCGTCGGATGAAGACCAGTATCGTTACGTCTATGTTGCGGGACCTGCCCCGAAGACCAGGTCGAAGTCCAACCAGGTAGACCGGAAGGGAAGGAACGCAAGCAAGTCCGATCCAGACCGACCTTGTCAGAAGTGCTCCCACTGTGGGTCGAGTAAACATGATGGTCCAAACTGCTGGAAGAAGATGGTGTGCAAGAAGTGCGAGAGACGCGGCCACCCGACTGACCACTGCCTCTTGGTATGCAAGTCATGTGGAGAGATCCACGAGGCCGGCCACTGCAAGATTGAAGAATTTTTTAACATGATACGCAAGTGGTACGTGCCGGACAAGCACGCGGGGATGCTGCCGCCGGACGCAGAAAAGATGTTAAACTAGAACTCTCGCCAGGTTGGAATCTGGATCAAGCCGAGCGTTCTACGGTTCACATCTATGCATATGTTGGCAAGGAGGATAAGACCGACAATACACGTTCTATTCCAAATTGCGTCGACCGAGACCATCCGGTCTACAGTCTGAAGACCGATGAGTACTCCCGGACAAAGGTGGTTATGCATTTGGACTTGCTGCCTGGAGAATCGCGCGGATACTGGAAGTATCACGCGCCTGGTAAATGGTTCAAGCAGGAGAAAGCCTGTGGCAAGATTAATAACCAGAAATCGACGATGTTGTTCGAATCTGGAGCTGAAGTCTCGATAATCGACTCCGCCTTTGCTCGTAAGGTCTGATGTCGTATAGACGATACCCAGAGACAAGAATGCGTCGGGATCGGTGAAAACTCTTATATGACCGAAGGAAGAACGCGTGTGAAAATTACTTTGTCGGGATCGCTGGTCTACTTTTTCAGCGCTTGGGTTGGCAAGTTGGCTGGACAGGACGCTTTACTAGGCATGGATTTCATGGTCCCAGCTGGTATTCCCCTAGACCTGTCACATGGAGTGCTTACACTCCCGGATGAGGTCCAGGTCCAGTTGGCTGGTCGAAGACCTCTGTATGGTTCATATACCGATCTGGTCCGGTGGGATCAAGACCTCACTATCCCAGTCGGTCGGTCTGCCTATACCCCGGTTGAGAAAGGTTTTCGTTCGAGGAAGCTATGGTTGACCAGGGGCGATCGGTGGGTCTCGACCTTCGTAAAGAGTGCTGGTCGACGTGATTTTGTCCGTGTTACCAATATCGGTGACAAGCCGCTGACACTGGCCAATAACGCTATTGTTGGTATGTGGTTAGCAGAAGGAAAGGTACCAAGGAAGATGGGTTTCGTCTGGATTGGGTCGAGGCGGTATGTCGAGTGGCAAAACCTGGCGTACCAATCGACCACCCATCTTATCAGAGATGATGGGTCGGTGGAAGAGGATACCTCACCTTTAGTGGACAGACCAAGTTATGTCACCCCAAGAAAGATATTGGTCCGAAGAAAGACGCCGCAGTCACCAGGAACGGTGGACCATCAAGTAGACGAGCCAAGGTTAGTTAACGTGGTGTCAGCACAAGACCAGGCGACAGCGGAGCAAAAAACGGAAGAAGGGGAACATGAAATTGCTAGGTCGGACCATGACGATATTCCAAATCAGACCGATATCAGTAAAGGACAGCCCGTCGATCAAGACCAGGGGCGTTCAGCCGGTCCAGATGGTCTAGGTGATATCGCCCCAGAAGATGAACAAGTCTGTATACATGAACGAGGGGAACAGTACATTCAGGAGCTGGAAAGCCAAATGGCAGTCCTCCCTGAAGTGTCTGCCGACTCGCCCGAAGTTACAATGGATGATTTACAAGTGGGTGATCAAGACCTTAACAGTCCAGACCAGATCGAGCAGTTGAAGAATATCATATGGAAGAAAAGACATCTGCTGATCGGATAGGGCAACGCCTTACTACCTGCAGCCCGTGGTGCGATTTGCGATATTGATGTTGGAGATGACAAGCCGATTGCCCAGCGATGTCGACGCGTGGCGCCACAGTACCGTGAAAAGCTTTCTGATCTCATTAAAGGACTGTTGGTCACCAAGATTATTAGACCGTCGACCTCGCCATGGGCCTCGCTGATCGTAATTGTTATCAAGAAGAACTGCGTTGACATTAGACTGTGCATCGACTATCGGCTGGTAAATCGGTTGACTAAACTCATGGTTTACCCGATGCCGCTGATTAATGATCTGTTGGAAGACCTCGACAAGACCTTGTGGTATTGTTCGCTAGATATGGCAAGTGGATTTTGGGTGGTCTCGATGACTGATCGAGACCGTGAGATTCCCGCATTTGTGACACCGTTTGGTCTTTTCGAGTGGAATCGTATGCCGTTCGGTATGAAGAACGCGCCCCAAATATATCAAAGGCTGATAGATAACGCATTGTACGGACACTTCAAGATCAAGACCGATCGGGACCCTGTTGAAAGTTATGATGTGTTTAGAGAGGGTGAACCCGATCGGGAAAGAGGACCGTCCGTTCTAGGGAGGCGGTCGTACATCGACGACATTCTGATACCTGCCTCGTCATGGAACGATCTGTGCGAGAAGGTTGAACGATTGTTGGAGACATGCGACCGCTGGAACCTGTCTATCAGTGCCGTGAAAAGTTTTTGGGATATGTCCAAGGTCGCATATTTAGGCCATATGGTCTCGAACAATGGTCTAGAGGCTAATCCCAAGGACCTGGATTTGCTGATTAACCTCCCGTTCCCCAGATCGCTGAAGGCAATGCAGTCCTTCCTGGGAAGATTGAATTATTATAGCCGATTCATTGAAGACTTTGCTATCTACGCGGCTGTGCTGTACGAGCTCCGGGAAGTTGACTATCATATGTTGCGCGAAGAAGACCGGGCAACTTTACAGGAGGGCGCCGACTCTGGTCTTACTGCAGTTTGTCCGCAAGTGGAAGCCGAAGATCATATGAAGCGTGCACAGTTTGCCTTTGGTATGTTGAAGGTTAAGATGGCGACGGCACCGATTCTCAAGCATTTCGCTCCCGAAAAAGTGCCAAACATTATCGTATATGCCAGTAAGTGGGCTATCTCGGCCACTAATGCAAGATCACGATGGTGTGTATCATCCAGTAACGTTTACGAGCCGGACGCTAAAACCAAATGAAGTGAACTATGGAATTGTCGAGAAAGAAGTTCTGGCGTTGCTACGAATTCTGGATGTGTGTTACAACCTGCTGGTCGGCCGACCTATAAAGGTACTGTCAAGACGGTCTACTTTGGCCTGGCTATTATCAGCCAATGGGACGGACGGACGTCTAGGCAGATGGTCTGCGGTCTTGTCGCAGTGGACCCTCGAGGTCGTTAAGTGCACCAGGGGCGAGGAAGAGATATTGGGCACGTTGGCTGCCAGTATCACCCCTCGGTCTGAAGTGGACGAGGCATTGATAGCGATTGCCCCGAGGAAACAACCTCGGCAGTCAGTTTCGAGACCGCCACCGACCGTCGGCCATGACGAAGAGCTCTTGGTCTTAAGTTTTGACGGATCGGCAAGCGAAGAAGAAGGTCGGCGCCTATAGTGCCATATTGTTGAAGTTGCCACAATGGTCTATAGTTGCATCCGTTGCCGATTTCACGCCGGATATGACTGTTAACGAGGCGGAGTACCAAGGTCTACTTCTATGTCTGGACCTGCTGTCGTCGCAAGAGAAGGGGTGAGTCATCATATGTGGTGACTCCAACCTAGTGATCAGGCAGATCACCGGAGAGGTCGACTGCAAGGCTCCAAGACTACGGACGCTAAATGATCGAGTAATGAAGGCATTGAAGGACCACCCCAACCACGAGCTATTGCACGTGAAACGGGACTGGAACAGAAGCGCCGACTACCTCGCGACCAAGGCCATGCAAGACCAGACCGGGGTTACGATCACCGAGAAGGCCATTCTGGATGAATTGATGAATATAAACAGGCTCCCAGAAGTGATCGGACCCAAGAACGCCCCATTCCAGGTGCATGTGATGGTCGCAACTAGATCGGAAGCTCAGAAGTCTCGCCGACCGTTCCCGAAGGAAAGTTTGAACGAATATGCAGTGCAACAGTAAAGGGTGGAACGGATCCTCAAGGCGCAGGACGAAGAAGAATGGATTATGAACCTGAAGACCTACCTGCGTGGTGAACTGTCCAAGTTGACGAACGATCAAGCGAAAGAGTGCATCAAGATCGCGGATAGCTACGAAGTGGATGATAATGTATTATTGTATTACTGCCGCGATGCCGACCAAGACAGTGCAGACCGGGACCGATTGGCGAAATTAGTGATCCCCGAGTTGCTGCAGCCGGATGTCCTTCATCACTATCACGTGAGTCTAGAAGGGGGGCATCAGGGCATAGGCAGGACCTATCACAAGATCAGGTCCCACTTCCACTGGAAAGTTCTTTTCAGCAGTGTGCAGAAATATGTGGGCTGTTGCACGGATTGCGAGACCGGAAAGGGTAGACCGGTAATCAAGGGGCGATCGACCGGAAATATCGAAGCTACCTACCCTTTCCAGGTCATAGCGATGGACCACATACCGTCACTGCCTAGATCGACGCGCGGCAACACTGAGCTGCTGATCTGGGTAGACCTGTTCACCGGTCTAGTTATTGCGAAGGCAAGTGCATCTCGGTCTGCGGAGCAGATCGCCCAGAGCTACGAAGAATGTGTGTTCCGAAGATTCGGCGCCAGCGAGGTCATCAGGCACGATCGGGAACCCGGTTTTATGGCCGAGGTGTTCCGGTCGTTTAACAATATGCTGGGCCTGAAACAGAGGGCGACGATGGCATATCGTCCGCAAGCGAATGGATTGGCAGAACGTATGGTACAAACTATTACAAGAGCAATCAAGATGTACGTTGCCGATCCAGACTAGCGCGATTGAGACGAATACGCAGAAAGGCTGGTGTTTGCACTCAACTCGTCGACCGATCGGGTCCGAGGAGAACCGCCTTTTTATCTGGCATATGGATGGGACCCTCGGTCGACATTGGAAGCTGCGATACCTATCGGTTGCACCCGGACCCGTGATCGCGATGCTCGACTCTGGCGCATGCAGGTCCAGAAACACTACCAGCATGCAAAAGAAGTCGTCAACGAAAAGCTGCGTCAGGCCACACAAGACCGGGCAGACCGGAACAATGACCAGGTCCGACCCCACGGTATAGAACCAGGGGCGAGGGTATGGCTATACCTAGACCGAGTGAAAGAGGGCTATGCGAAGAAGCTGGCTCACATGTGGCACGGCCCTTTCCGTGTTGCCGAGCTGATCGGTGAGCACGCTGCCCGTCTAGTAACAACTGGTACAGATTACAAGGTCTTCCCTGTTGTGCATGTGTCCAAGTTGAAGCTGGTCCGAGAATTTCCTGATCAACCCAAGACTCCCTGTCTGGTAGACGAAGAAAAAAGATTTGATTTCGATTGAAGCGTTACTGCCGGAGGACAGTTGGGAACGACCATTAGAGGAATAAGAGTTTGAAGTGGAGAAGGTCTTGGATGTTCGGTCGACCAAGAAGACCAGGTTCGGTCGGACTCACCGAGAGTACCTGGTCCGATGGAAGGACCATGATGAATCAACTTGGGTCGACGATCTCGACTTGAATTGTGGGGCTCTTCTACGAGAGTTCGAACGAGAACGAGTCAGTCGTAATCGCTTCGAAGTGATGCAGACCCATGAAGACCAAGACCATGACACGCAGCAGCATCGGTCGGTCTAGACCGGTGTGAAGATGTGGAAGGTCCGGAGTTGATGTGAAATTGTGATGAACTGTGACGGATTGGAATAGCGGAATGATGAATGTGATGACTATTTTTCGTGATGGGAGTGGAACTGTTTACGATAACGTCTTCGGTGCAACTATGGAAAAAGTGGCGAAATTAGTTCAAGTGATTTGATGATCAGACATATGAAGAAGAAATGATGACATGTATTACGAGTTATCTGGTCGACTACCTTCGACTTCACTTGCTATCGCCCCACAGACGGCCGATGACCATCGACGGATGATTCTCTACTTTATCCTGAAACTGGTTACGCCATGGGTCCTTTCGGTCAAGCTGGACCAAAGCATCCTTGAGGTCCGTGACCGGCTCAGCGCAATCAAGACCGGGGTACCATGTGCCGTCGTCGGCCAGCAGTCTGGTCTTCTCAACGCGACGTCTTGGCATGTGGAGGAATACCGGGTACAAGAACACGTCGACGTCACACTCGCGAGCACGCATCCCGTCCAAATGTACTGGCACAGGGATTGCCAAGCCTCGACCGCTCGAATTCGACGTCGCTTGCGCTTGCTCTGGAACGTCGCCAGGCCCGGATCTTGTCTCACCCGGTCGGGAGGAAGCACCAAGTAGTGGGACGCTTCCCAAATTGCTTGGCCGTGGATCCTGTTGAAATTCTTCACCCGGCCTAGCAAAGTGCCGATCCATGGAGTCAAGTGGAACACAAGTCCTATCTTGGAGTGTTCGAAGATTTTCCATGGTTCATCGCCGTACAGGCGGGAGATCTGCGCCAACGTAATCAGGTACGCCCTCCATGCAGACGCGGCAGGGGTTTTCTTGGCCGGTGGAAAAAGCCAGGAATCCGGACGAGAGAAAGACCGGGCTAGAAGCTGCTTGGTCAGGGTAGACCGACGTAAACAGCCGATTTTCCCCGACGACCACGGCCAAGTGACTTCAAACGTCCGCGGCGGAAGGGAGCTGGTATCAACCGCCATGTTCTTCAATAAGGCGTACTTGTTAAGCCCGGATGTCCCGGGGAGAACCGAAGGCGCCGGCGTCGCGGATGTCGATACTGGTGCAGCGTCACTTGGCAGACCGGTATTCTGCTCTGACCCCACTGTCGACGCCACTTGGACGAAACTGTCACGCAAATTCGTTTGTGATTTGGACTGGATGGGGATCATGAAGTCGGAATCGCCGGACCCTTCGCTGGAGTCCTCCTCAGACGAGACCCCTGTGTGCTGGATGCGACTTGCAGTACGGCACGAGGGCGCTCGAATTTCCGAGGGGTTGTAGTTGTCGTCCATGTCCGAGTCCGAGTCCATGAGAAGCGCCTGTGTCTTGGCTCGCTTATGGGACGCTGCACGCTTCCCCCCGATTCCGGGTCCGCGCGCAGTGCCCCGCGCCCTCGAGCTACCCGGCGCGTCCGCGCGCTTCTTTGATTTTGATGTAATTTCGGGATGCTGAATATCAGCCAATGAGCGACGTCGATCTTAGTCCTGCTGCGAGCGGTCTTGGTCCTGCTGAAAGCGGTCTTGGTCCTGCTGCAAACGGTCTTGGTCTTGCCCCGAGGTGACTAAGGTTGCCGATGCGGACCAATCTACGCTGGAGGAAGCAGTCGGACACGGAGGTAGCAAGTTCATCAAGCGCTGGCGGCACTGGTCTAGTGCCACCTGACGACGACCCGACTCTTGCGTCCAAGCGTCGGACCTGTCTTGACAGGACCGGAACTTCCCGGTCCGGTCTTGAATCGCAATTTGCAACTCGGCAATGCGTCGCGCGAGGCCGTCACCCTGCATGCGCAGTGAGGTCGCATCAAGCTGTCCGTCTAGATGCTGCCGTCGAACAAGTGCAAGTTGATCCCGGAGATGGGACTGATGAGCCTCCAAACTGGACATCTCATGGCGCGCGCTTATCAACTCCTCCAAAATGTGTCGAAGCTGTTCAGCGTGACCGTCAGACTGCCTATCAGCATCGACCAAGGTACCTATTTCCTGGACTATGTTGGGAGAGATGAGAGCTGAAGACAAACGAGGGTCAAGAAGATTACAAGATGAAGACCAAAGATGCGCACCTCGTGTTGCCTGGTTGGCCACCTGGGTCTTGAGACGCATGTTTTCTGCGAGCATATCCTGCATCCTCGTGTCGGCTTCAGTCTGACACCCCTCCGATGTTTGAAGTGCATGAGAATTACGCGGGCTGTCAGACCGAGCCGACCGGACAGGCGAAGCAAGGTGTGGCGACTCGGCACATAGAGTTTCTACAAGAACAAGCGTCAAGAGGAAGCATACGAGGATCGAGTGCAGTGAACGAAGTACCTGGCGCAGGTGGCGAAGATGTTTGGTCCATGGTGAAGAAGTGCGAGTGACCAAGGTCCAGTTGGTCGAGTGATGGGTGAGTCAGACCGTTATCGTTGTGCGACACGGTCGGACTCAGGGGCGGCTGTGGTGAAATGTACCACAAATTTGGTCACTTTTGGTCTAGGCAGTTGGTCAAATTTCGGATTGGTCTAAACAAGGGGGGATTTTTAGCCTATCAAATTCAAGGAGTATCAAGAACGCTGGTCTTGGGTGATTCACCTGACATTGGGTATTTTACATAATTTTGTGTGGGTACATTAGGGACGATAGGGAGGTAGTATTATTGGTTAGTTGCGGTTTTTCCAAGTAAGAGTCTTTTGTTGCGATTATTCCAAGTAGAAGTCTTTTGGTTGCAGGATTTTTCTAAGTAGAAGTCCTTTGGTCTTGGTCTATACCACAGCAAGGGGTCGCCGTTCTTCTTTTTACGTACATTAGTCGCCTCCGCCCACCGCGGAGTGTTTGGGGGCAGAGGGTTCAATTATCCCCTCTCGCCTGTTATACCCGGTCTGGACGCGCCGCACGCGCACTTTGGCCACCGGAAGTCCCTCGACGGGAGTACGATTTGGCGATCTCGACACTTTAAGTCAAGTACGTTTGGAACGTGCTATTCACTGGATTGGTCTTTACGTGGAGATATCGTTTGTAGAGTTCACGGGCATATTGGGTCTTCACGTGGACATATTGGCTCATTTTAACATTGGTTGGAGTTTAGACCGGTTTTGGTCTTCTCTCATATTGGTCAGGGGATAGACCGGTTGATTGGTCTACCCTCTATTGGTGAAGAGTTCCGCCCTAGGTACTTGGCCAGCACGGTCTCATATTCAACACTGAATCAGATCGATCTGCGATCCCGATCCACCGAGTGTGTAACTAGCCCACTCCAATGGGTACACAAGGTGAGATGGTCTTAAGTGAATCGGACCAAGTGTCTCTGGATGATGACCGGTCGTCTGCCAGCATCGGACGATCGGACCAGATTTCGAATGGAGGTCCGCGGGGTACCCCCCGTAAGTTGGAAGGCTGGGCACGATGGTGGTGGTCAGGTTGTCGATACAAATGTATTCGATTTCGAACTTGACTCCACCACACGTCTATGACGTCGCATTGCTCCTTGGGGAGAGGCCACTGCCTAGTGACGCAGTATTTGGTTTCAGGAACCAAATCAATTTCATGTCGGACTCCCCGATCCGGTGGTAGCCCCATCGGCGGGTTGGCACTAATGACATCTCCAAATTCCTTCAATAAGGAATGGTAAGGGTCCTCAGGATCCGCCAGGATCTTGAGGCCGCTTCGGGAATTCAATGCATGTTTGGTTTGCACCGAAACTGACTCATCCATCGTGGATGAGGAGTTCAACTCCTCTTCCGGACGCAACACGACGACCTCGTCTATTTCATCTGCTTTCAAAGCAGTCTCGAACTCGTTGAAGGACATCTGCTCCAACGACAACAGTTTTCCTACCCCAGTCAACCGTTCCAGGCTTACGCCTTCTGTGACAACACTTGTCACACTATTCAGCATCCTGTAGGACTGCTGACTACTGGCCTCAGGCCTCATCCCGAGACCCAGATGGGGGGAGTCAATTGCCCCATCTATTGGAAGCGCCACGCGCCTATCCACAGAGGTCTCTACCTCTAACACCGGTGACTCGCCGGTTTCACCTATAACAGCGTAGTCGGAATCATTTCCGATGTGCGAAAGAGACGAACTTCGGGTCTCTTCGCTTGGAAGCGCCTCGCGCTTAACCACAGGGGTCTCTACCCCTACCACTGGAGTCGCAACTTGTTCGCCGGACACGGCGTGGTCGGAATCAATTCCGACCTGTAGAAGAGACGAACTTCGGGTCTCTTCTCTAAGCGCCTCGCGCTTACTCTCAGAGGAATCCACCTCTATCACTGGCGACTCACCAGTCTCGCCTATATCGGCGCGGGGGTTAACCGCCAAATACCCCTCCTTAAGGAACTCTTCCTTAACGCCATTGGGAATGATCATTTCAGACATCCCAATCTCTGGCATCTCACGCCAGAATCGCTTTTTCGATCGAGCAAAGGTGGGTTCATGACTCGCCAATGCTTCACCCGACCGCGGGTGCGTTGAGCCAATGGACTTAGACTACCAGTCTATCCATGGCACGTGGCGTTCCAGTCACTTCATGCCCATAATGAGGTCACACCTCGAGTCCAAATCCAGGACTAGGCAACGTTCTAAGCTGTCGAAGTCTGCAAACTTCAGCTTAAGGTCAATCTAGACCTTGGGTACAGAAACCTGTACGCCCGTCGCAAGACGGACCGTGACAACGTCACGAGAACGTGCCTCTAGGGCCTCGGCATACAGCCGACTCTTCTCAACAGAATCCCGTCTGACATAATTGTCAGACTCATCAAAGTCTATCAAGACTCTCCAAGGCTTATCAAAGCCTTTCACGTCCGCAAGGACTACCAGCAAACCTGGCTGGTACACCAACTCGGTGCTAGAAAGCACCGCTTCCCTCGGGGCTTTGTGCTGTCGTCCCCTACCCTGGGGCTTAACAGCACTGAGAGGTCCTCCAGTAGGGCGCCCCGCACCTACTGGGAGCCGTCGTTTCCCGACGGCTTGGACAAGGGCTTTTCCCCACCCTTGGTCCCTTGTAGCGAGTGTCTCGCTGGGGATTTTTCGGACATGTGTTCCTCAGATGATCCATGCTCCCACACAGGAATCATCTCAGCGGCCCATGCCGCTGCAGCATACCTAAGAGCTCTGCCTCGAAGCTCTGTGAAAAAGAGTCAGAATGACTCTTAGCGGGAGGTTTCTCCTCGCTTCGACCTGACTCAGGTCCATGGGTTCGGGGCCCACCTTAGAGGAACGGAAGTTCCTCTCGGCGTTGAACGCCATCTTGAATGCCTCATCCATGGATTCGGGTCGTAATCGGAACAATTACGAACGTGCTGGCCCTTCTCTCACGTCTCCCATGAAGACGGGGATGGACACATCGTCCGAATACGCCTTCGCGTACATCCCTGTCAACATGGTCTTAAGCTCCTGGATATAACTCTCCAGGTCCTTAGTGCCTTGACGGCACCTCAGGAACGCCAGTTGATTCTGGAAAACCAGATCAGGCGTTGCGTACATGTCCATGAGCTTCTGCTTAAGGAGCTTCCATGTTAGGAACATGTCCGTGACTGACTCCGAACACGTAAACGCCCATGTACGGGCTTTGCCCGTAAGATGGGTCAATGCAAGTCCCACTTGAAAGTGATCAGCGGTCATATTCGATGTGGCGAAGGCGGTTTCGACCTCTCGCAACCACACGTAAAGGTTGTCACCCTTCTCTCCGGTGAACCGCTTTATTTTAAACGATAATGGAGGGCGCACCCCCGTGGAATGACCTCCACTACAACTCGCCTCATGAGAGATGAGGGCATTTATGTAGCCGGTGCGTATACGCACGGTGCGGCTAGCGCACAGAGGAAGACTATTCCTTAAAGCGGTAGCTACCGCTACTTGACCGATACGCCCTTGTAAAGGGCTTAGTAGGAGAGTTCTCCTACTCGGGGCCAAGATTCCCGGGTTAGTTTACTACTTAGCCTTAACGGCTGTATTCCCTTTACGGGATGTAAGTAAAGGGAGGGCTCCCTCTTACCTACGACACTCACTGCGCGCGCGACCGGTCGAGGTCGCACGTCCGCAAAATAGAGTGAAATGTAAACTGAATATATTTAATATGTAATTAGCCTAAATTAATTTAAACTAATATAAACTATATGTAATACTAAGTAGAATATTCCTAATTCATACCTAGCTAAAATGTAGTGTACACACCTGTGTACTGACACGTGGATGGCTGACACACCACCACACCAAGGGCCCCTGCCCTGATTGGTTAAAATAACCAATGGTTCAAAACATTTCAAACCGGCCAATACTGACCTCAACCGTGGTGTACTCATGTACACCAACATTAGATGTAACTCGAATGTAACCCCGTTACATCCTCCCCCATCAAGACTATTGATTACGCAATAATCAAAATCTTGTTGGAGAACTCCAACTCCAGTTCCTCTGGCCCTCCATATGTACACCTCCAGTGGTGCTATGGCGTCTCCTCTAGAAGAGGTAGACTACTCCGAAAACTCGGAGGTGTATGCCTTTGGGGATTCCTCCCCAATGGTGAGCCGCTCCGACAGCGCCGAACGGCGTTGTCGGCAGCCTAATCCATTCCCCACACGTGGGGAAAATGCACTAACCAGTGCGGCACCCTTGCCCATATCGGATGTATCGGTCACTAATGAGCTGGACGCAGCTCAAGACACCCAACTTGCCGCACAGGCACTAAGGGCTGCGT
>JAPDHQ010002610.1:0-10422 GCA_026184515.1 Peronosclerospora sorghi
TTGTGGAGTGGCCTTCGCCTGTAAATCTTAGAGATTTACGGAAGTGGCTTGGATTAGCCAACTATCTCCACAAGTATAGCGAGAACTACGCTGAAATGGCGAAGCCATTGACCGACCTTCTTAAGAAGGATGTTGATTGGTGTTGGCAAACTGAACACCAAAACGCTTTTGAAGCGGTTAAGGGGATATTGTTAAAAGCTCCCGTTCTTGCTCTCCCAGACTCTGGGAAACCATTTAGTGTCGTCTGCGACGCCTCCGATTTCGCAATCGGATGTGCTTTGTTACAAGCAGACGATGCAAGAAGGGAACGCGTAATTGCGTTTGAGTCGAGGCAGCTTAAAGCTGCGGAACGGAACTATCCCGTTCATGACAAGGAGCTACTTGCAATGAAGTATGATCTTGGCAAATTTAGGTTTCACCTACTCGGCTCAAAGCCGTTTGTGGTTTATACTGACCCCGCGTCCTTACGGACAGCGACAAAGTCGACTCATCTCTCGCAACGGATGGCCCGTTGGCTCTCCCTCTTTGCGGAGTACAACTTTGAGGTTAAGTATAAACCTGGCAAGCAAAACGTGCTTGCAGACGCGTTGTCGCGTCGTCCCAATTATGAGCTAGCTCACGCGACATTCGTCACCACGTCTGTGGTAGATTTCATACGCCAAGCGTATGAGAAAGACCCACGATGTACGGCGCTTATCCGTGCGTTAGGTGAAAAGGGTCTTGGCTCGTCTGAGCCAACCCTGTCAAGTCGAGCTAAAGCTCGTTTACACCGTTACAGGTACTGTGACGGTCTGCTATTTTATAGCACGAGCGCGGAGGACACTCCGCGGGTGGTAATTCCTCATAATGAGGAACTGAAGTATAAAGTCCTCTTTGAGGCACATGAAGCCCCTACCGGGGGTCATTTAGGTCGGGATAAGACCTACAGCGCTTTAAGCGCTTTGTATTGGTGGCCCAATATGTATAAGTGGGTCGGTGCGTATATACGCACCTGGGAGACGTGTCAGAGGGTTAAACCCTATGCAAGTTCAGCTGCGCCTTTGTCGAGCTTATCAGTTCCAACGGAGTGTTGGAAATCCATTAGCATGGATTTTATCTTCGGTTTTCCGAAGGATAAGGCCGGGAACACCGGCATTTTGGTCTTTGTAGACCGTTTGAGCAAGATGGCTCACCTGGCGGTGGTGCCAGAGTCCTTAGATGGACAAGGAACAGCGAAAGTGTTCCTAGACCGTGTCTTTCGACAACATGGTCTACCCGATTCCGTTGTGTTGGATCGGGATCCCCGTTTTACGGGACAATTCTGGGGAGCGCTGTTTAAGGTGTTAGTCACCAAGCTCCTCATGTCCACTGCGGATCACCCGCAGACGGACGGTCAGACGGAACCCGTTAATCGCGTTGTGGAGGATATTCTCCGTAGTTTATGTCCGGATTCTCCAAAGAGTTGGAGTGAGATGCTTCCGATGGTTAAGTTTGCCATCAACAATTCGTTACATGCATCTACGGGGTTTACCCCGTTTTACGTGAACGGATTGGTGAATCCGAGGGTTCCATTAACGCCACATGTGTGTGGCCCAGGGATTGAGGGGGGAGGATTCCCCGATGTCAGCCCTGTATCTGTGCGTAAGCACATCGATAAGTTTTTATCGACGCGCCTTAGTGTCTTACGACACGTCTTCGATGCCATGGCGGAAAGCCAAGACAAGCAGAAGGAGCAAGCTGACCGAAAGGGACGGCGTAACAAAAAGGTATACATAGTAGGAGAAGTGTTTTATTAAACGCTAAAAATCTTCCTACACATGCAGTTTCAAATGTGTTGCGCAATAGACTGCGCCCCAGGTTTGTGGGGCCCTTTAAGGTGTTAGCCCGAAAGGGCTTGTCGTACACCTTAGACATCCCGAAGGCGATGCGTACGCATCCAACCTTTTATGTCGGTATGCTTAAGCCATACCAGGACCCGGAGGCGGGGCCCCTCCTGGGGGAGGGTGGAAAGGCGGATATCCGTAAGGCACCGCAGGGCGAAGGAAGCCCGAAAGGGCTAAAATGCGACCACGAAGTTCCGCAACGGTCATCTCGAGAGAGGCAAGCCGCCTCTCGAAGCGATCAGTGGCATCCTGCTCATCGCGGATCCCCTAGTGGAGATCATGGATGCGAAGACTGTGTCGATCACAGCGCGCGCGAATCTCACGTCCCAATTGCGCGACCTCCTCCTCCAATGCTCGATGCGGAGAGTACTCCACATTTTCATGTGGAGCGGCTGATGGCGCGGCGCCATCATCGGGGTCAAACCCAGTATCTGGTGAAGTGGAAAGGTTATCCACACTCACAGAGTTCGTGGGAGTTCGAGACTCCCTACGGCAGGATTGCCGCGACGTCGTTGACGCTTTTGAGCGGGAGAATTCCGCTGTAGGTCAACGACCAGAGGGGCATGAGAAGCCTCTTCACTCCCAATAAGTGGGAGTTTGCCGGAGGCAGATGTGGCGACCACACTGTCTCCGGACACCATGGTGGAGACAGGGGCGCTGGCGTAGCGCGTGCAAAACGGAGCACGTAGTTGCTCCATCGCCTTAGTTTTGGCAAATGTAAGGCACAAAACCCTCTCCACCCAATGTCTCGACGGGAATAGCTGTCATGCAGCTCATCGAAGCTGGGGAGAAGCTTCTCCCCTTCTGCCCAAGCGCGGAACTTCTTATCTGCATCATCGGCACTTTCTCCCGGAGAAAGAACGAAAGGAACCTCGCGGAGGTTCTCAACAGGGGCACCTTGTGCCTGCCTGTTTAAGCGCTCTCGGTACGAGACGCTAGTGAACTGCTTTTGTCTAAGCAGTTGTTGCCGGAGTTTCTCACGGCGTTCGCGTTGGTACGACTGTTCAGCCGCGGGGCCAGGGGTATAGGACGCTATAATAGTCCTTACCAAACGCCTGGCCCACCTTGGAAGGTCACGAGGACCATCAAAATTATAAGCCGCCCTTGACGGGCGTTTGGGGGAGCGTAACGCAGCCCTTAGTGCCTGTGCGGCAAGTTGGGTGTCTTGAGCTGCGTCCAGCTCATTAGTGATGATCACCTTTGGCGATTCGGATGTATCATCCGATACGAGCAGGGGTGCCGCACTGGTTAGTGCATTTTCCTCTCGTGTGGGGAAGGGATTAGGCTGTCGACAACGCCGTTCGGCGCTGTCGGAGCGGCTCACCATTGGAGAGGTATACCCAAAGGCATCCACGTCCGAGTTTTCGGAGTAGTCTACCTCTTCTAGAGAAGACGCCATAGCACCACTAGAGGTGTACATATGGATGGCCAGGGGAACTGGCGTTGGAGTTCTCCAACAAAATTTTGATTATTGCGTAAGCAATAGTCTTGATGGGGGAGGATGTAACGGGGTTACATTTGTGTAACACTGAGTGTTGGTGTACATTGGTACACCACGGTTAAGGCCAGTATTGGCCGGGTTGAAAGGTTTTGAACCTTTGGTTATTTTAACAAATCAGGGATGGGCCCTTGGTGTGGTGGTGTCAGCCATCCACGTGTCAGTACAGTACACAGGTGTGTACACTACATTTTAGCTAGGTACGAATTAGTAATATTCTACTTAGTGTTACATATAGTTTATATTAGTTTAAATAATTACATATTAAATATATATTCAGTTTACTTTCCACTCCGTAGTACAGACGCACGACCTCGACCGGTCGTGCGTGTAGTGAGTGCCGTAGCGTAAGGGAGCCCTCCCCTTAGCTACACCCTTTGTAAGAGAGCCTTGCCGTTAAGTCACTAGTACAGGCTAGAGTAAACTAACCCGGGAATCTTGGCCCCGAGTAGGAGAGCTCTCTCCTACTAAGCCCTTAATAAGGGCGTATCGGCTAAGTAGCGGCGAACGCCGCTTTAAGGAAAACCTTACTCTGTGCGCTAGCCGCACCGTGCGTATACGCACCGGCTACACACATCGTCCCCGTACGCTTTCGCGTACATCCCTGCCAACAGGGTCTTAAGTTCTTGGATGTACGTTTCCAAGTCCCTAGTGCCCTGACGGCACCTTAGGAACGCCAGCTGATTCTGGAAAACCAGATCAGGCGTTGCATACATGTCCATAAGCTTTCGATTCAGGACTCCCCATTTCGGGAACACGGTCGTGACCGAATCCTGACACGTAAACGCCCATGTACGGGTTTTGCCCGTAAGATGGGTCAGTGCAAGTCCCACTTGCAGGTGATCCTCGATCACGTTCGCGGTGGCGAATGCGGTTTCAACCTCTCGAAGCCACACATAAAGGTTTTCACCTTTCTCTCCGGTGAATTCCTTTATCTTAAAGGACATCGGGGGGCGCACCCCCGTAGACGCGGGATAACTCCCGTGAAGACTCGCCTCATGGGCGATAAGGTCATTCACCCTTTCACGCACGACATCGAGGCCCTGCTTCCACTAGATGGCGCATGCCATCCTCACCCAATATGGGTAACAGCCTTTTAAAGGCTACCTGTTGGATGGGGGTTAGCTTACCCAATTCGTCCTGATCCATCCCTTGCAGAGGATGTTGATCACCAACACAGGTGTTGGATTGACTACAAGTGCTACCAGATGTAGCCGGGTGCGTACACGCACGGTGCGGCTAGCGCACAGAGGAAGACTTTCCTTTAAGCGGCTTCGCCGCTACTTAGCCGATACGACCTTGTACAAGGGCTTAGCAAGGGAACACTCCCTTGCTCGGGTCCAAGATTCCCAAGGTGGTTTACAGCTAGCTTTTGCTGACACCTTGTAGTAAAGCTTCCCTTATAAAGGGAGGTAGCGTAAGGGAGAACTCCCGTATGCTACAATACTCACTGCGCGCGCAACCGGGCATGGTCGCGCGCCTAGCAGTCTTAATTATTTTTGTGAACTGATTTATATTTAATATATGTAATTAGCCTAAATTAATTAAACTAATTTAAACTATATGTAACACTAAGTAGAGCTTATTCAAGTCGTACCTAGCTGAAATGTAGTGTACACCACCTGTGTACTAACACGTGGCTGGCTGCCACGCCTCCACCAAGGGCTCCTGTCCTGATTGGTTAAAATAACCAATAGGTCCAAACCTTTCGGTCCGGTAAATACTGACCCCAAGCGTAGTGTACCCACGTACACTACATACTAAATGTAACCCGAATTTAACCCTGTTACACCGACCCCAATCCCTGGGGGAGGCGTTTAAGATGGCGTCAACGCCAAGAGGAACTTTCGATCCTCTAAGGTGGGTCCCGAACCCATGGACCTGAGTTAGGTCGAAGCGGAGGAGAAACCTCCCGCTGGGAGTCACTCTGACTCCTTTCCTCAGGGCTTCGAAGAGGAGCTCCTTGAAATGCTGCAGCGGCATGGGCCGCTGAGATGCTTCCTGTGTGGAAGCACGGATCATCTGCGGAAAAGATGTCCGAAAAAAAACCCAGCGAGACAATCGCTACAAGGGGCCGAGGTTGGGAAAAAGACTTTCCCTAAGCCGTCGGGAAACGACGGCTCCCAGTAGGTGTGGGGCGCCCTATTGGGGGATCCCTCAGTGCTGTTAAGGCCCAGGGTACGGGACGACAGCACAAAGCCCCAAGGGAAACGGTGCTTTCTAGCACCGGGTTGGTGTACCAGCCAGGGTTGCTGGTCGTCCTTGCGGACGTGAAAGGCTTTAATAAGCCTTGGAGAGTCTTGATAGACTCTGGAGCGTCTGACAATTATGTCAGACGGACCTCTGTTGAGAAGAGTCGGCTGTAGCGAGGCCTTAAAGGCACGTTCTCGTGACGTTGTCACGGTCCGTCTTGCGACGGGCGTACAGGTTTCTGTACCCAAGGTCTCGATTGACCTTAAGCTGAAGTTTGAAGACTTCGACAGCTTAGAACGTTGCCTAGTCCTGGATTTGGACTCGAGGTATGACCTCATTCTGGGCATGAAGTGGCTGGAACGCCACGAGCCATGGATAGACTGGATGTAACAGGACTGATCCTGTTACGGGCTTACACTGTATTTTGCGAAGAAGCGCGCAATACGGGAGGGGTAGGATTAGTTGATGACAACTACTCCTATATATAAAATAGAATATTCGCTTAAGCTTGTGAACGCAAAATTAAGAGTGTTTATTAAATGGGTGGTTAGCGGCTAACAGTATAGTAATTTCCTAACTAATATAATAATATCAAGTATTCAACTAACTGTACTATTAGTTAACCTGCAAGATTCGGTATTTATACCGAATCGACTTTTCCTTCGTAGATTATAATAACTTATAATATCTTATTTAAATTTCATACAACGCGTATGAAATTCAACTGTGATATTCTAACTTGAATATCAATTATGTAATGGCACCCCATAACATCACCCCCCACTTAAGGTGGTTGAACAATAATGATTCTTATTTTGGTCAATCATAGGTGGCACTTGTTGGGCGGAATTTCTCATTCACTAACTGATTGACCATCGACTCGATGGTCAAAGCACACGGCGGCGCTCTAAAGAGCGCTGCTGAAAACATCGAAGGAGCTTCTTCCTCCGCCTCAGCACTAGGTGCTGAGGTGTTGAGTGACAACAGTGACGCTGCATTAGCAGCGTCAACTACGCAAAGGTCGGAAGACGTACCGTCTTCGACCACAGATGCTGCTAAGGCGACATCTGGCAAGAAACAGGTAGATGTTGCTAATGCAACATCTTGCACGATGACAACCCCCGAATGGTGTGTTGCCAGGAAGGGTTGTTCCATGTTCGGAGACAGTTCTGACTCCGAACAAAGTGATCGGGCACAGCTGTCCCCGAGAAAGGATCTAGCGAGTCGAAACTCGCTAGGTGCTCATCGCCTAACAGCGATGATAACTCTTGTGTCGCTGTCAGATATGACAGCGACAATGATCATCACAGATGGTTGCGGGAACGCAGAACCGCACCTGGACCAGGTACGTCTCCACGTAGGGGTGGTTTAACCCCGGCGCGTGGTGTTGAAGCAGACGGTGTTCCGCCTGCTAAAAGAGCTCGAACAGAAGCGGCGCCTGCTGCTTCTGAAGCGTATCATCGTACGGAACCACATGTTCCCTACAAAGTGGGGTTTTGGACACCTGGATGGTCTATTGCCCCCAACAGTGGCGGTCACCGTAAGAGGGACTGCCAATATGCGTTGTTCGATATCAACGTGCTGGAGGACTGCGAAGACGTCCAGTCACGTGGATTCGATCGAAGTACAGACGATATACGTCTGTACTTTATTGACCTCTTTTTCCAGGTTCGATATTATTCGAGCTGGAAAGGGTCAAGGAGGAACAGGGACGATAAAGACGCCCTGAATCAGAGTTGGAACTCTTTTGTTGACAACTACAACAAAAGCCCAGATGATTACGTGAACAAAGTTCACATAATGCGTGAGCGCTTTTTAAAGCACTCGCGAACAGGCAAAATGGAAAACATACATTTTGCTTGCATCAAAGAAGGGTTGAACTGTGGTGTCCCTTCTCACCTCGTTTGCCCGCGGTGTCCGCAAGGCGCTCCTCTTCTGTTAGAGGAGGAGTTGCGGGGGTACGGTGGTTTTTCCGTACCCGCCGAAATTCAGGGCTTAATCGATGCCCTAAATGCATCAACAACTAGTGTTGATGCTACTTCGCATTATGAGTTTGATACTCCTTCTCAAACTCAGTTACAAGGTCTGGGGCGTCGGCCCTCAGAACCTCAATCGGCTTCCAAGAGTCGAACTCTTGGGGGTAACCCAGCCAGCGTACTAAGTACTCGGTACGCTGCCCCTTATTCGAAGGAACCGAGCTCTTCGAGATCAAGCGCTCGAGAATGTATCGCTTACTCCCCTGATTATCGATCAGGGGCGGCGGAGATTGAGAATTTCCTCGCCGTTGTTGTTGCGGAGCATGTTTCTTTGCTCCGCAAACTCGAGGAGGGTTGTTCCTCCTTGAGCAGCGATATGTCTCACTCTGTGAAGACATATCGGTCTCTTCGCGAAAATGTCCGCGACATCCTCGGGGCGCACACTGCCCTTCAGCAGAAGAATGATCTTCTGGACATCGAGCTTTCCCGCTGTAAGGAAGAGCTCTATCGTCACAAGGCTAATCTTGAGCAGTCGAAGGCGAAGGTAATGACTCTCCGCTCTGCTCATCAACGGCTGGAAGCCGATTACAAGTCTCTCTTGGGAGACTTGGAGAAGCACGGTATCTTCCGTGGTTCTGTGTCTCGTCGTAAGACGAAGACGAATGATACGGCTTGAGCCGCCCAACATAGAATGTTGGGTGGAGCCGCATTGCTGTGGGAATGTCTAAGGTATAGGCATTCCCCCGAATCTCTTGGACCTTGAAAGGTCCAATGTACTTAGGAAGCAACTTCTGTAGCCGGTGCGTTTACGCACGGTGCGGCTAGCGCACAGAGGAAGGCTCTTCCTTAAAGCGGTATCTACTGCTACTTAGCCGATACGCCCTTATAAAGGGCTTAGTAGGAGAGATCTCCTACTCGGGGCCAAGATTCCCGGGTTGGTTTACTACGTAGCCTTAACGGCTGTGTTCCCTTTACGGGGTGTAGTTAAAGGGAGGGCTCCCTCCTACCTACGACACTCACTGCACGCGCGACCGGTCGAGGTCGCGCGTCTGCTATTTAGAGTGAAATGTAAACTGAATATATTTAATATGTAATCAGACTAAATTAATTTAAACTAATATAAACTATATGTAACACTAAGTAGAATATTCCTAATTCGTACCTAGCTAAAATGTAGTGTACACACCTGTGTACTGTACTGACACATGGATGGCTGACACCACCACACCAAGGGCCCATCCCTGATTTGTTAAAATAACCAAAGGTTCGAAACCTTTCAACCCGGCCAATACTGGCCTCAACCGTGGTGTACCGATGTACACCAACACTCAGTGTTACACGAATGTAACCCCGTTACATCCTCCTCCATCAAGACTATTGCTTACGCAATAATCAAAATTTTGTTGGAGAACTCCAACGCCAGTTCCCCTGTCCATCCATATGTACACCTCTAGTGGTTTTATGGCGTCTCCTCTAGAAGAGGTAGACTACTCCGAAAACTCGGACGTGGATGCCTCTGGGTATACCTCTCCAATGGTGAGCCGCTCCGACAGCGCCGAACGGCGTTGTCGACAGCCTAATCCCTTCCCCACACGAGAGGAAAATGCACTAACCAGTGCGGCACCCCTGCTCGTATCGGATGATACATCCGAATCGCCAAAGGCGATCATCACTAATGAGCTGGACGCAGCTCAAGACACCCAATTTGCCGCACAGGCACTAAGGGCTTCGTTACGCGCCCCCAAACGCCCGTCAAGGGCGGCTTATAATTTTGATGGTCCTCGTGACCTTCCAAGGTGGGCCAGGCGTTTCGTAAGGACTATTATAGCGTCCTATACCCCTGGCCCCGCGGCTGAACAGTCGTACCAACGCGAACGCCGTGAGAAACTCCGGCAACAACTGCTTACACAAAAGCAGTTCACTAGCGTCTCGTACCGATAGCGCTTAAACAGGCAGGCACAAGGTGCCCCTGTTGAGAACCTCCGCGAGGTTCCTTTCGTTCTTTCTCCGGGAGAAAGTGCCGATGATGCAGATAAGAAGTTCCGCGCTTGGGCGGAAGGGGAGAAGCTTCTCCCCAGCTCTGATGAGCTGCATGACAGCTATTCCCGTCGAGACATTGGGTGGAGAGGGTTTTGTGGCTTACATTTGACAAAACTAAGGCGATGGAGCAACTACGTGCTCCGTATCGCACGCGCTACGCCAGCGCCCCTGTCTCCACCATGGTGTCCGGAGACAGTGTGGTCGCCACATCTGCCTCCGGCAAACTCCCACTTATTGGGAGTGAAGAGGCTTCACATTCCCCTCTGGTCGTTGACCTACAGCGGGATTCTCCCGCTCAAAAGCGTCAACGACGTCGCGGCAACCCTGCCGTAGGGAGTCTCGAACTCCCATGAACTCTGTGAGTGTGGATAACCTTTCCACTTCACCAGATACTGGGTTTGACCCCAATGATGGCGCCGCGCCATCAGCCGCTCCACATGAAAATGTGGAGTACTCTCCGCATCGAGCATTGGAGGAGGAGGTCGCGCAATTGCGACGTGAGATTCGCGCGCGCTGTGATCGACACAGTCTTCGCATCCATGATCTCCACGAGGGGATCCGAGATGAGCTGGATGCCACTGATCGCTTCGAGAGGCGGATATCCTCTCTCGAGACGACCGTTGCGGAGCTTCGTGGTCGCATTTTAGCCCTTTCGGGGTTACTTCGCCCTGCGGTGCCTTACGGCTATCCGCCCTTCCACCCTCCTCCAGGAGGGGCCCCGCCTCCGGTTCCTGTTATGGCTTAAGCATACCGACATAAAAGGTTGGATGCGTACGCATCACCTTCGGGATGTCCAGGGTATACGATAAGCCCTTTTGGGCTAGTACCTTAAAGGGTCCCACAAACCTGGGGC
>JAPDHQ010002617.1:0-10222 GCA_026184515.1 Peronosclerospora sorghi
AAATATAAATATTTACTTGAGTCTAAGAACGCAAAATTAAGAAGTTTTATTTAATGGGTGGCTTAGAGGCTAATAGTATAGTAACTACCTAATTAATATAATAATATCAAGTATTCAACTAACTGTACTATTATTTAACCTGCAAGATTCGGTATTTATACCGAATCGACTTTTCCTTCGTAGATTATAATAACTTATAATCTCTTATTTAAATTTCAGACAACGCGTCTGAAATTAAACTGTGATATTCTAACTTGAATATCAATTATGTAATGGCACCCCATTACACTACAGCCCATCTACACACGCACTTCAAGCTACCGAGACGACCTGCGCCAACAGGTTATGAGCCCAAGTGGCCGCGTGATTTTTTCGAAGTGTTCCTTTTGATTGAATTCGAGTTTGCGAGCAAGTTGTTTCTTGTGATTTTTTTCGAGTTGTTTAATTTTCGTGTGGATAGAATTCTTGATACTAGTGGAAGTCCCCTCACTTTCGGAGGGCTAGTGGAATTGTTGGCGTTGGTTTTCGCCGGTGTAATTTTTGATTTGTTACTGTGTTTAAGATGGATGATAAGGAGAGTGGTGGCGAATCCGACTTCGAAGCGGAAGTGGTTCTGCGCGCTATCCTTGACGGGATGGCGAATATGAAGACTAGCATGAAGTCAATGGAGCAAGCGCAAGCACGCGCATCCGTCGCAAGCACGGTTACCGCGCCTACCGCGCCAAAGAAGGATCCCCTACTTGCTGCCCGGAACAGTGTGTTCCGGGAATCACTTAAGAACTGTGGGTCATTTGGCAAATAGATGACGTTAATGATCTGGCGGACGACATTGGTATTGAAGTCGGTAGAGAAGCCCGGCCGAACGCGGCCAAGCTCCCGAAAAATAACCAAAGGAACGCACAAAATGCTGGCAGAGTGAATGCGCCGGCGGTGCAGACGCCTGGAATGCACTTCAGGAAAGCAGCTTGCGCGCCTTCTCCACATCCTGTGAAGCCGTCGTATGCCAAGATCCCCAAGCTCAGCATCGTGAAGTTCTAGGGGGTTGAAATATTCCCCGGACTCGGTGCCGGCTTCTAGCAGTGGGCGTACCTCTTTATCGAGGCCGTCGAGATAGCTGAGATGACCTCAGGATTTGTGTGGACGGAGCGTCTGAAGGTAAACAAGCTTGGGGAGTACCTTGAAGGGGTGACAGCGGATTATTTTTGTGCGAATATCAGCACGTGGTGGCAAGCTGCCCCGGAATTGTTGGCGGTTTTGGATTATATGTACATGGAATTTCGTGTGACAATCTCCCCCCACCAGGCTGCAGTGTGGTTTGCTTCAGAAAAGATTCCTAAACGGACTTGAACTGAGCACTACCTGTACCTGGAATCCCTGGCTAGTGAGAGGGGGATGGGCGAAAGGATGGTGGTCGAGAATATTGTTAAATTCGCCGCGCCACGTCTCAAAGTTGCGATCATGGCCAGGTATAATCCTATGCGAGAGGATTACCTGTGCCATGCGCAGGAACATATATCATGGGCGCAGGAATTGTACGAGGATATGCGGAAAGCAAGGCCGCTTGCCCGACTGCACGCGAATTCGGTGACTGAGGCCGGATTCGTGAGGAAATGTTACGGCTGCTGGAAGCCAGGGCACATAAAAAGATAATGCCCGCAAAAAAGCAGAAGAGCGCAAAGGTCTGTTAACTCGAAGTATCAAGGAGGTTCAAGCAGTCAGTGGAACCGGAAAGTTGCGTTATCCACCACTGAAGTGGGGCATGGCTGTGCAATCGATGGAATAAATGTCGGAGATGACATGTCAGCGACGACGTGGATCGTCGATAATGGTGCCAGCCAGCACCTGGTGACCTATGAAAATTTATTGGTGGATGCTATCACGTGTGGGCCGGAAGATGGCTTTATGTTGCCTGACGGCGGGAAGTTATCGGTCACCAAGGTTGGAAAGATTAAACTATTCACGCCTGGTGTCGATCCTGTTTACATTGAGTTAAGTGAAGTATATTTTGCACCTAAACTTGCCAAGAACCTGATTTCGCTTGGCAAGTTGCATGATAAAGGGTGCAAAATAATGGAAAACAGTGGAAAATTATCGATCCAGTGGAACGGAAACACGCTGTTTCCAATTGAGATATGTGGATCAATTTTCGTGGCAGAACTGATACCGGAAAAGCTAAGTGGACGCGCGCAGCAGTTCACGCACATGTTGCTGAACGCTGTCGCTGCCGAAACTGATAATGATGTGCAGGAGGGCACTTTACATCATTTTCATGCCCGCTTGGGTCATTGGCTTATGACACGGTCGAAAGACTAGCCAAGGACCCCAGGTCAGGCATCAAGTTGACAGACAGTAGTCGACCAAATTGACTGACCTTTGCTGAAGGAAAGGGATCAAGAAAGCAATAGCCAAGGGCTGACTCAGGTGAAAATTCGCCGATCGAGCGCGTCGACGGTGTGATATGTAGTGACTTGAAGGGTCCAATCACACCGCGCAACAGGCGCGTAAATCGCTATTTGGTGGTATTTGTAGACCACTATTCAAGCTATGTACGTGTTTTCGCCGCTTGAACTAAGGACAGATCGGCGAAGAGGTTTGAACATTTTCTGACTTGGTTTGAAAATGAGTTCAAGTGTCGCATTCATGTTTTACGTACGGAAGGAGTCGAGTGACCAAATTACAAAGGCACTGGACGTCGCAGTCGAGGAGGAGTTTGAGAGACGGGATGCTGGACGCACAGATGCGAGATAGCTCCAAGAAACTACTACACCAGGACAGTCTGAGGAGCAAGGCACCAACGAAAAGGTGCACAAGCATCCCAGAAAGTCTGGACGAGTGGTCAAGAATACTCCCAAGGCAGTTTAATTGGAGGAAACAAGCAAGAAGAAGACAAAAGACAAAGAAAGTGTGATTGAAGCGTCTAACACTAAAAGACGCGGAATTGATGATATTGGAGACAGAATTTCGAGTGATGGGTCTGGATTTGAAACGAAAGGACCTGGAAATGGTGTTCCAGAAAACGCTATGTGTAGTTACGCTGTGCTACAGACTGCCGATAATGGAAATGCGTCCCGGGTTGGAGTCCCCGACCCAAGGTCGTTTAAGGATGCGCATGAAGGCGCAAATGCTGACATGTGGACGAAGGCAGAACAAGAGGAACTGAAAGCGCCTGAAGACATAGGTACATGGAAAGTCATCAAGCGTCGGCCGGACAAAAAAATGGTTGCCCACTAAGTGGGTATACAAAACCAAGTTGCGTGCAGATGGAACAGTCGAGCGCTACAAGGCTCGGCTGGTGGCACGCGGCTACCGTCAAGTTTACGGCCAGGACTACTACTTTACGTTTTCGACAGTTATGGAAGTCGATAACGTGAAAGTGATCCTGGCCATGTCACAGATCTGGGGGGTACCGGCGCGGCACGGTGATGTGCCGAGCGCCTACCCGAAGGCAAGGACGGAAGAAGATTATGAAATTCATTTAAAGATTCCGCAAGGTATGCGGATACCGACGGAAGTATATGAAACGTTTGACGTAGATTCAAGTGACGAAATCTCGTTAAAATTGGAACGGAACTTGTATGGTATAAAGCAGACCGGGAGGTTATGGCATCAATTACTATGTCAAACGTTGGAGGAGCTGAAGTTCGAACAGTGCGTCACGGATACCTGCGTGTTCGTCAGGCGTGGTGTGGATGGCATCGTTCTGGTTGGGGCGTATGTCGACGACCTATTGGTCACCGGAAATACGTCGGACGCAGTTGACAAGTTTTTCGTTGAGATGAAAGTATTGGAACTCAAGGATCTTGGAATCGCAAGCAAGTTTTTAGGCGTTAGTATCGAAGACAACACCCTCGATGGCTATAGATGGATCAGAAGGCTGCTATTGATGAGATCCTGATCACACACGATTTTGGGAAGATGAACGCAACGCGCACGCAGGTTCTTGACATGGACGGTGTGGAATATTTTAAGGAATTGTTGCCAGCCAAATCAAGGGAAAAACTTCCAAGCATAAAATTTTTTCAATCGTTGGTGGGCAGCCTCTTGTGGATATCTCGCTGTACGCGCCCGAATATTGCTTTCGCTGTGCACCGTGTGACGCGGCGCACACACGCACCCACGATGGGATATTTTAAGGCCGCAAAAGCGAGTTGTGAGATACCTGAAGGATACCAAGACGTTGAAACTACGACTGAACCATGATGACGAGCTGCCATTTCCAATCCGGATCACGTGCTATACGGATGAGGATTTTGCAGGCGACAAAACGGACCGGAAAAGTGTGAGCGCCGTGGTGGTGTATCTAAATGGGATTATCGTGTCATGGAAATGCAAGAAACAGACTGCAGTGTCATTGTCTACGGCCGAGGCAGAGGCAGAGTTTGTGGCTGCTGCTGTGGGTGGACGTGAGGCATTGGGACTGCGGGAATTACTGCTGGAGATTGGTGTTTTTTCGAGGGCACCGCTGCTGATGAAAATATATAATCAGACCGCCATCAAGCATGTGGAGTCCGAAGCGAGTACTGTCAGTACAAAGCACATTGACATTAAGTTGAAGTTTCTGAAATATTTGAGCAAGAAGGGCGTGATTAAGGCAGCTCACGTGCCAAGTTTGGAAATGGTGGCAGACCTGCTAACGAAGGACTTAAGTTCGCAGCGGATGCAAGATCTACAAAAGCAAATCGGTTTGTATTGAAGGTGTTACAGCGCGCACCGTTTCAGGAGGTGTGTTGATTTTCGACGTAGCCATGTTTGGCTTTCGAGGTAGATCATATGCGGGAACGTATTGGCTGATAATATTTTTATGATGTGTACAGGTTTTAAGTCTGTAGTGCTTAGTGGAATTAAGCCTGATTTGTGACTTAAAACTTTTTATATTTACATAATATATATGATTTTTACTTTGGAAAAGACCAAGCAATTGGATATGCACTTCGGGCTACAACTATTGAGAGCCGCTACAGCCCATCTACACACGCACTTCAAACTACCGAGACGACCTGCGCCAACACTTTATCAGTAGAGCCTTGGTTAAGTCGTCGACCAGCTGCGCCTTCGTCGGGACATATTGCAAGACAGTATTTCCATCCTCGACATGGTCACGCACAAATTTTAGCGTTATGTCTACATGTACATCCATACTCGTGCTTGATACCCAGCATTTTTGCGATCGCCATCACGCTCTGATTGTCTTCACAGATCGTTGGTGGCTCCTTCTGCTGATGTTACATCTCTTCCAATCGATTTCTGGACCAAAGCACCTCCTGCGCACACATCGACATTGCCATATACTACGCTGCGTTCGTCTACGCCATCTTTATGCTGTCGTGCGTCATTAGTTTTCGGTGTAACAGAGTGCCTCCGTGCGCTGCATCTCGACTTGAAATAACAGGACCTCCAGCCATACAAACCAATACACCGCTAGTAGACTTGCGGTTTGTCCACACTACTTCCCCAATCAGCATCGCTCTACGTGTTAAGCTTGACAATTCCATTATCATCACCGCAGTACTGAATGGCGCAGGTGATAGTGGGCAGTGTAAATGCTCACAATGTGCGAGTGATTGTGCGTCCACCACGAACGCTCGTCTATTCGATTTCGACGTCGCGGTCTCTTTACCATTGGATTTCGATGGGTCCACATTTGCAGGAATTGAACAACAAATCCAAGAATTATACCCCGCTTAAACATGATGAGGATTACGGCCATCACGACGATTATGAAGATGAGGGAACGTACATGAGCACCGAGAGATCACAAAAATGAAAGGTTGGCAAACATGTAAAATGTACCCAAAGGAGCCCAAACATCACCGTGACGTTGGATAGGCGAATATGTTTGCATGGAATATCCGATGCTTACCTTTTGAGAGCAAAAGTCCAAACGCAAACACTGCCATGCGTCCAATGTATGGCGCCATTCACGATAGCAGCGTCAGCCTTGATGATTAAAACAAGGCTCAAAGAAAAGTCCAATCATATCTCTCCAATGGAGGTTTTGCTGGCTAGGCGACTAACCAGACCAATGAAGAAAGTCGGCACCCTCCGGACAGGACGATAAACGCATGCATAGTGACCCACGTTTCGAACCAACACCCGGATGGTAACTTAGCCAACATTTGATAGGAGCGCATCTCCGTGAGCACTTCAAGTAGTATCCTAGCCATTATCTTCGTCCAAAAGAATGCAATTCTACGGCTTTTATTTGACTTTCAACTAAAAACGTAGGAGAGAGCTTTACGAGTGAGCGCTACGCAACAATAAAACGTTGTATTCAATACAGCTCCAAATGATCTCCAGATCATGTATCCACCATGAAGCTTTGATTAACTTATGGGCTTAATGCAAAAAGCTATATTTTCAAGCCTAACCTTTAATCAGATGAATCTGGATAAAATTTAATACATTCCCATTTCCTTTTTGGGTTGTTTCCAAGGCCATTTTTTGTTAAGACACGAACCAAACCATGCGACACCTGATATCGCTCAAGTTTTGCTGGTTTAACACTACTTCTTGTCTTCACACAACTTGTGCCGCTTTGAACGCATATTGCACTTCTGTACTAGTTCTAAGAAGTATGCCTTTATTAGTGTCCGTATAAATCTCGCTATTTAGAGGAAAGTGAAGTCTTAACAAGGTTTCCGTAGTTGAACCTGCGGAAGGATCATCTCCACACCTAAGCCACACTCCGTACTTATATATAGATCTGAAAGGAGAAATTTCGAAGGAGAATGAGCGAAAATGATTTATGTTAAAGTTACCAAAAACGTCTTGAAATAAGCTGGACGTCTTGACCGTTGCGATCGTTTTTCTTCCATTTGGTCCAATATTTTGTTCATCTTTCCCACTTGAAGGAGGTGACAATTAGTCCAAAAAAATCTTCCATCCTGGTACCAATACGATGGTATCATTCATCTATGTCTCTAGAATACGGAGTTTGTGTGTGTTTTTCGGGGTAACTTACGCATGCATGTGAAAAAATGTTGCCGACTCCCAACTACTTGACAGACATAGGCACACTGCTTTTTGTAAGCGTTTCGGTGGTTCGCCACGTAGATTGCACGAGTGCGTTGCGGGCGGAGCCTCCACGCGTTCGAGAAAAGGAACAGGGTTCCAATGCAGTGCAGGATCTTGCTTCAGGAAGATCCTGTTTTCAACTCAACACGCAAATTTCTGTCCGTAGGTACCCAGGTAAACATGCCGATGAAATGATATTTCGCACAGCCCTCGTGAATGGTATTATTTTTCATTTTTCATTAGGAGAATATCATTATGAAAACAATGATATTTTTTCCAGTTGTAATATAGCTAGCTGTGGAGGCTGTCCTTATGGCCAGTCGGTAACCGTTTTTTCTGCTGCAACATTATGGAGAGATTCCGATTTGCGGTAATGTTTTGGCTTCGGCTGAGAAGAGCGCATATTGAATGTTTTTCCTGTTGTGGTGGTACGACTGGTGAACCGTAGTCGTTTATGATTTGGCTTTTTAATTGGATTAACTACTGCGAAGTAAAGTTTGAGAAGTTTCCTATTTGGAAAATTGTGTAGTGTATTGGGATACACTGAACCTCTATTGGACCTGATATCAGGCAAGACTACCCGCTGAACTTGAGCATATTAATTAGCGGAGGAAAAGAAACTAACAAGGATACCCCTAATAATAGCGAGTGAAGCGGGATGAGCTCAACCTTAAAATCCTCATGCAAGTTTTGTATGGCGAATTGTAGACTGTGGAGGAGTGGTCAGTGTGGCGACTTGGGACAAGTTCCTTGGAAGAGGACACCATGGAGGGTGATACTCCCGTTCATATCCTGAGTTGATAACGCATACGATCCGTTTTCTTTGAGTCGCGTTGTTTGGGAATGCAGCGCGAAGTAGGTGGTAAATTCCATCTAAAGATAAATATTGGTGCGAGACCAATAGCAAACAAGTACCGTGAGGGTAAGATGAAAAGAACTTTGAAAAGAGAGTTAAAGAGTACCTGAAACTGCTGAAAGGTAACCGAATCGTTTCCAGTGTCTATAATCCGTGGTATATTTCATTGGCGAGTGCGTGCGTGCGTGTAATGGGGTGCCATTACATAATTGATATTCAAGTTAGAATATCACAGTTTAATTTCAGACGCGTTGTCTGAAATTTAAATAAGAGATTATAAGTTATTATAATCTACGAAGGAAAAGTCGATTCGGTATAAATACCGAATCTTGCAGGTTAAATAATAGTACAGTTAGTTGAATACTTGATATTATTATATTAATTAGGTATTTACTATACTATTAGCCTCTAAGCCACCCATTAAATGAAACTTCTTAATTTTGCGTTCTTAGACTCAAGTAAATATTTATATTTACTTTTTAGTATAAGATTAGTTGTTATCAACTAATCCTGCCCTAATTGTATCGCGCGCTTCCTCGCACAACACAGTGTAAGCCTGTAACAGGATCAGTCCTGTTTCACCTGGTAGCACTTTGTGGTCCGTCTTAACGATCACCGTTCCGTTCCGCTAGTCAACTAGCGGAGCGAAGATTAAGAGCCGCTAGGCATCATGTCGCGAGACATGACGCCTGCCGAGCGAGAGAGAAAGCTGGAAGTGGTGACGAAACACTTCCCTCACTTCACGTCGCGTAGTAAAGACGCGACGGTAGAAATGGTTCGGTACATGGGGACCGACATCATTACCTTCCTCCTGGGTAAGCCCCCGGAGGAACTGATAGAGGTGGTGAATCGCTTTAGGCGAAACCACCTAGAAAAGCCAGCACGGCCCGCGCAAGAGGCAGCGCGGACCGCACCTGCACCTGCAACGCATAGCGTTGAAGTGGTAAAGGCGCGAGTACCGCCCTTTACCGGTGAAGGGGGCGAGCCCCTTCGTAGATGGTTCGCAGAGGTGAAAGATGCCATCTCTGCGCAAAATATTGTTGACGAACGTCAACAGGCGTACTTCGCCACAACATGTCTGGGCGGAAGAGCCAGGGCATGGGCGATGAGTCGCAGAGCCACTGGTGACTCTGCGTTCCTTACTTATAAGGAATTAAAAGCTGAGCTAAAGCTCAACTCTGAAGCTCCATAAATTGAGCTAAGTAGTCGGCAGGAGTTCATGGAGCTCCGGCAAGGTAAGCTTGACCTTCAAGCTTACGCTCAGAAGACGCAATATTTGCTGTCAAATATTGTGTATGAGCCGGTGCCCCCTGCTATGCAGGTCACTGGCTTCATGAAGGGACTCAATGATGGTCCCATCAAACAGAGTCTTTACCGGCACCCGACAAAGACTCTACGGGATGCCATTGATATGAGCATCCGTGAAGAGTTCAGCATGCGATCAGCGTCATAGCATGCTGGGTACAGCCGAAGGGCTCCACAGCCCTTCGCTTTCGACATGCCGCAACGGCATTTCAACAAGCAGCAACGGCATGTCAACAAGCAGCAGTCAGGCAGACGAAGTTCACACTTCGTCTCAAGAAACATCCACCCGCGCCAGAGCATGGGCGGTGGAGGTCCAGAGCCGATGGACCTATCGGTTGCGGTTGCTTCGAACTCGAAGCAACCGAAATTTAAGAAGAACATTCGCTGCAATCGATGCGCGAAAATGGGGCATTTTGCCCATGAGTGTATGGCACCGCGTCCGGTGCCACGCCGTCAGCGGACGGAACCGTCCGCTGCACGGCGACACCAACAGGGACATCACCCTGTTGATGCAAAAAACGTATACCACCAGTAGGGGCGGGGTGCCCTACTGGGAATGTTATCCCACATGCCGACATAGGGCATGTCAGGTTAATAGCCCCAGACGGGACTATGTCCTGTCAAAAGGTGCAGAGTGATGGTAAGCCTCTTATCACCCTGGAGGTTAAGCCGCACGGGAGCGATGTCCCCATGCGAGCTTTGTTTGACACAGGAGCGTCAAACAATTTCGTTAGAGCTCAGAGTCTAACGCTGTTGAGCTTCGTGGAGGTAGAAACCCCACGAAGAATGTTGTCAGTCCGGTTAGCAACAGGTGCAACCGTGACTATTCCAAAGCGTGTGATTAAAACACGCTTCGAGTTGAATGAACTGTCATTCGAGGATGAATTCATCTTCCTCGATTTAGATGACAAGTTCGATGTGATACTTTGAATCCCATGGATGTCCAAGTTTAAAAACCTTCGATCGACTGGGTTAACCTATCGATCGACTGCGGCGGACCCACAGGATCTGATCACCCTGTGTGTAATCCGGCTGTATCAGAGGATA
>JAPDHQ010002623.1:0-10558 GCA_026184515.1 Peronosclerospora sorghi
CCGACATGGAGCAACCATCTTCTTCATCCGTTCCAGGTACTTGCACTTCTGGACTTGACCTTCTTGTATTTCCTTAACGACCGTTCTTGTAGGCACCTCGCATACCACGTCATCGCATGTCACTTCGACCGTCCGGTAGGTCTGGTCTGGCAGCCCCCATCGTTCTACTGCACCTCAGACATCGGCAGGGCATCAGACCGGGACCGACGCGCAGTTGAAAGACGCACTTGAAGAGATCGCCCCCCTCCGGGAGAAGATTGCTCAACAGGCGACACAACGTAAGAATGCATGTCCTGTCTTCACCTTGGACCTGTTCTAACCTTCGTTTGTCTTCAGCCCGTATACCTCCAGCCCGTATACCTCCTGGCATCAGCAAGGCGATCAATGCCCTGCTTGCCGCCGATCGGCAGTCGAACACGCATGACCTCCAGCTGCGTCAGATTTTGACCGGACTAATAAACGCCGCAATAGGTTGACCCGCTTGGAGGCTCATCAGCTTCATCTTAGGAGCAGCTTGTGCTGGTCGAACAGCAGCAATCAGAATACCTGCTTGAACAGACCACGTTGAGCATTCAAAGCGACGACCTCGAGAGGCGTCTCACTGAGCTCCGAATTTCGATTCAAGACCAGACCGAGGAGGTCCAGTCTTGTGAACGCAAGTCGAACGATTGGACGCAGGCAGCGAACGGTCTTCGGGCGGTATTAAAAGAATGTCATCAGCGCTTGGTTGACCTGTTGCGTCCTCGTCGGCTTCCGGTTGCTGCCTCCAGCGTAGACCGGTCTGCGTTGACCGCCATGGTGGACCTACACCGGGACCAATACCAAGGCCGTTCATTGGCCGAAATTCCCCAGCCCAAAATTCGTCAAAAGTCTAAGAAGCGCGCGGACGCGCCGCGTCCTTCGAGGGCGCGAGGCACAGCGCGCGACCCTGAACTCGAAGGGAAGCGTGCGGTACCTCGTAGGCGAGCCAATATACAGGCGCCGCTCGTGAGCCCAAGCTTGGACGAGGATGACGACAGTAACATCTCCAAAAATCAAGCGCCCTGGACCGCCGGTGATGACCGTGCCAAGTATTCAGAGGTCTCGTCCTGGGATGACTCCGGCGAAGACCCCGGTGATTCGGAGTTTGCTGTCCCCATCCCAACTAAGTCGCGAACAAGTCCACATGAAAGTTTTGTTCAAGTTGTATCGACTTCGGAGCAGACCAAGAAGACCGGCCCGCATGGTGGCGTTCCACCACCTCATGCGTCGACAAAGTCAACACCTACGGTCTTGCCTGAGACGTCCAAGCTCCACAAAGATGCTTTGTTGGCCAACGTGGCAATCGACAGTTCTTCCCTTCCGCCACGAACGCGTGAGGATACTTTGCCGTGGTCGCCAGGGAAGATCGGTTGTTTACGCCGGTCCACCCTTACCAAGAAGCTCCTGGCCCGGTCTTTCTCTCGTCCAGTCCATTGGCCTTTCCCGCCGGCGAAGAAAGTTCCTGCCTGTACGCTGACGAGCCGTGGAAGATTTTCGAGCATCCCAAGCTGGGGTTCATCTTCCACTAGACTCCGTGGGCCAACGCTTTCATGAGTCGGGTGAAATATTTTAACAAGACTCACGCTCAAGCCATCTGGGAGGCATCCCACTATCTGGTGCTTCCCCCGGAACGAGTTCGTCAAGACCCTGGCTTGGCGACCATCCAGAACAAGCGAAAGCGGCGTCGGATCAGAGCGGGTGAGGCCTGGCAGTCCCTGTGCCAATATGTTTTGGACGGGATGCTGGCCCACGAGTGCGACGTCGATGTGTTCTTATATCCAGTTGTACTTCATATGCCGCGGCGTCGCGTCGAGAGGACCCGGCTGCTGGCTGACGGTGGAACATGGTACCCCGGTCTTGGGTGCACAACGCCGGTCTTGGACCTCAAGGATGCTTTGGTCCAACTAGACCAACAACAAACTTGGCGTAACCAGTACCAGGACCAAGTTGAAAAGCATCCGTCGTTGACCGTCGGCCGTCTGTGGGGTGATGGCGAGTGAGGTCGTAAGCAGTCGACCAGATAACACTTAATATATATCATCGTTCTTTTTCACATGTTCGGTCATCAAATCACTTGAGCTAATTCTACCACTTTCTACAGAGTTGCACTAGACACGTTATCACCAACCGTTCCACTTACATCGCAAAAAACAATCCACGTTCGTCACTCCACTATTCCAATTCGTCAAATATTCACAATACACAATACACAAAAAACAAGACACAAGACCTTCCACCTCTTCACATCGGTCGGGAAGACCGATGCTACTGCATGTCTTGGTCTTGGTCTTCATGGGTCTGCATCACTGCGAAACGGTTCCGACTGACTCGGTCCCGTTCGAGTTCTCGTAGTAGTGCTCCACAGTTCAGGTCGGACTCATCGATCCAAGTTGTTTCATCATGGTCCTTCCATCGGACCAGATATTCTCGGTGGGTCCGGCCGAACCTGGTCTTCTTGACCGATCGGACATCTAAGACCTTTTCCACTTCAAATTCGTCCTTCTCCAGCGGTCGTTCCCAACTGTCCTCCGGCAGTAATGCTTCATCGAAATCAAACCGTTCTGCCTCGTCTACTAGACAGGGCATTTTGAGACGATCAGGAAATTATCGGACCAGTTTTAACTTGGACATATGTACGATCGGGAAGACCTTGTAGTCCGTGCCGGTTGTTACTAGACGGGCAGCGTGTTCACCAATCATCTCGGCAACACGGAAAGGACCGTGCCACATGTGAGCCAGCTTCTTCGCATAGCCCTCCTTCACTCGGTCTAGGTACAACCATACCCTCGCCCCTGGTTCTATACCGTGGGGTTGGACCTGGTCGTTGTTCCGGTCTGCCCGGTCTTGTGTAGATTGACGTAACTTTTCGTTGACAGTTTCTCTTGCATGCTGGTAATGTTTCTGGACCTGCATGCGCCAACGTCGAATCAAGATCGCGGGTGAGAGTGCAGCCAATAGGTATCGCGGTTTCAAGAGTGGACCGGGGGTCCCATCCATACGCAAGATAAAAAGGCGTTTCTCCTCGGACCCGATCGGTCGACGAGTTGAGTGCAAACACCAGCCTTTCTGCGTATTCGTCCCAATCGCGCTGGTCTGGATCGGCAACGTACATCTTGATTGCTCTTGTAATAGTTTGTACCATACGTTCTGCCGATCCATTCGCTTGCGGACGATATGCCATCGTCGCGCTCTGTTTCTGGCCCAGCATATTCTTAAACGACCGGAACGCCTTGGCCATGAAACCGGGTTCTCGGTCGTGTCTGATGACCTCGCTGGCGCCGAACCTTCGGAAGACGCATTCTTCGTAACTTTTGGCGATCTGCTCGGCAGACCGGGACGCACTTGCCTTCGCAATAAATAGACCGGTGAACAGGTTTACCCAGATCAACAACTCAGTATTGCCATATGTTGATTTAGGCAGCGAGGGTATGTGGTCCATCGCTATGACCTGGAAAGGGTAGGTAGCTTCGATATTTCCAGGCGATCGCCCCTTGATTACCGGTCTACCCTTTCCGGTCTCGCAATCCGTACAACAACCCACATATTTATGTACACTTCGGAAAAGACCTCTCCAGTGAAAGTGGGACCTGATCTTGTGATACGTTCTGCCTATGCCCTGATGTCCTCCTTCTAGACTCACATGGTAGTGATGGAGGTCATCCGGCTGCAGCAACTCAGGTATCACCAATTTCGCCAATCGGTCCCGGTCTGCACTGTCTTGGTCCGCATCGCGGCAGTAATATAGTAAACCATCCTCATCCACTTCGTAACTGTCTGCGATCTTGGCACATTCTTTCGCTTGACCATTCGTCAACTTAGACAATTCACCGCGCAGGTAGGTCTTCAAATTCACAATCCATTCTTCTTCGTCCTGCGCCTTGAGAATCCGTTCTGCCCTTAGTCGTTGCACAACAGATTCACTCAACCGTTCCTTCGGGAACGGTTGGTGGGACTTCCGAGCTTTCGGTCTAGTCGCGACCATCACATGCACCTGGTCCGGAGCGTTCTTGGGTCCGATCACCTCGGGGAGCCTGTTTATATTCATCAATTCATCAAGAACGGCCTCCTCGGTGATCGTAGCCCCGGTCTGGTCTTGCATGGCCTTGGTCGCGAGGTAGTCGGTACTTCTGTTCCAGTCCCGTTTCACGTGCAACAGCTCGTGGTTGGGACGGTATTTCAATGCCTTCATTACCCGATCATTTAGCGTCCTTAGTCGTGGGGACTTGAAGTCGATCTCTCCGGTGACCTGCCTGATCACTAGGTTCGAGTCACCACATATGATGACTCGCCCCTTCTCTTGCGACGACAGCAGGTCCAGACATAGAAGTAGACCTCGGTACTCCGCCTCGTTAACCTTAATATCCGGCGTGAAATCAGCAGCGGCTGCAACTATAGACCATTGTGGCAACTTCCACACTATAGCACTATAGGCGCCGACCTTCTTGTTCACGCTTGCTGATCCGTCAAAACTTAAGACCAAGAGCTCTTCATCATGTTCGACGGTCGGGGGCGGTCTCGAAACTGACTGCCGAGGTTGCTTCCTCGGGGCAATCGATATCAATGCCTCGTCCACTTCAGACCGAGGGGTGATACTGGAAGCTAATGTGCCCAATATCTCTTCCTCGCCCCCGGTGCACTTAACGACCTCGAGGATCCACTGCGACAAGACCGCCGACCATCTGCCTAGACGTCCGTCCATCCCATTGGCTGATAATAGCCAAGCCAAAGTAGACCGCCTTTACAGGACCTTTATAGGTCGGCCGACCAGCAGGTTGTAACACACATCCAGAATTCGCAGCAACACCAGAACTTCTTTCTCGACAATTCCATAGTTCACTTCATTTGGTTTTAGCGTCCGGCTCGTAAACGTGACTGGATGATACACACCATCGTGATCTTGCACTAAAGTGGCCGAGATAGCCCACTTACTGGCATATACAATAATGGTCGGCACTTTTTCGGGAGCGAAATGCTTGAGAGAATCGGTGCCGTCGCCATCTTAACCTTCAACATACCAAAGGCAAACTGTGCACGCTTCATATGATCTTCGGCCTTCACTTGCGGACAAACTGCATCAAGACCAGAGTCGGCGCCCTCCTGTAAAGTTGCCCGATCTCCTTCGCGCAGCATATGATAGTCAACTTCCCGGAGCTCGTACAGCACAGCCGCGTAGATAGCAAAGTCTTTAATGAATCGGCTATAATAATTCAAGCTTCCCAGGAAGAACTGCATTGCCTTCAGCGATCTGGGGAACGGGAGGTTACTCAGCGAATCCAGGTCCTTGGGATTAGCCTCTAGACCATTGTTCGAGACCATATGGCCTAAATAGGCGACCTTGGACATACCCCAAAAACTTTTCACGGCACTGATAGACAGGTTCCAGCGGTCGCATGTCTCCAACAATCGTTCAACCTTCTCGCACAGATCGTTCCATGACGAGGCAGGTATCAGAATGTCGTCGATGTACGACAGCCTACCTAGAACGGACGGTCCTCTTTCCCGATCGGGTTCACCCTCTCTAAACACATCATAATTTTCAACGGGGTCCCGATCGGTCTTGATCTTGAAGTGTCCGTACAATGCGTTATCTATCAACCTTTGATAGATCTGGGGTGCGTTCTTCAGACCGAACGGCATACGGTTCCACTCGAAAAGACCAAACGGTGGTGTCACAAATGCGGAAATCTCACGGGCTCGATCAGTCATCGAGACCACCCAAAATCCACTTGCCATGTCCAGCGAACAATACCACAAGATCTTGTCCAGGTCTTTCAACAAATCATTAATCAGCGGCATCGGGTACACCATGAGTTTAGTCAACCGATTTACCAGCCGATAGTCGATTCACAGTCTAATGTCAACGCCGTTCTTCTTGATAACAATTACGATCGGCGAGGCCCATGGCGAGGTCGACGGTCTAATAATCTTGGTGCCCAACAGTCCTTTAATGAGATCAGAAAGCTTTTCACGGTACTGTGGCGCCACGCGTCGACACCGCTGGGCAATCGGCTTGGCATCTCCAACGTCAATATCGCAAATCGCACCACGGGCTGCAGGTGGTAAGGCGTTGCCCTTTCCGATCAGCAGATGTCTTTTCTTCCATATGATATTCTTCAACTGCTCGATCTGGTCTGGACTGTTAAGGTCTTGATCACCCACTTGTAAATCATCCATTGTAACTTCTGGCGAGTCGGCAGACACTTCAGGGAGGACTGCCATTTGGCTTTCCAGCTCCTGAATGTAACGTTCCCCGCCTTCATGTATACAGACTTGTTCATCTTCTGGGGAGATATCACCTAGACCATCTGGACCGGCTGAACGCCCCTGGTCTTAATCGACGGGCTGTCCTTCACTGATATCGGTATGATTAGAAATAACGTCATGGTCCGACCTAGAAATTTCATGTTCCCCTTCTTCCGTTTCTTGCTCCGCTGTCGCCTGGTCTTGTGCTGACACCACGTTGACTAACCTTGGCTCGTCTACTTGATGGTCCACCGCTCCTGGTGACTGCGGCGCCTTTCTTCGGACCAACATCTTTTTTGGGGTGACATAACTTGGTCTTTCCACTAAAGGTGAGGTATCCTCTTCCACCGACCCATCATCGCTGATAAGATCGGTGGTCGATTGGTACGCCAGGTTTTGCCACTCGACATACCGCCTTTACCCAATCGAGACGAACCCCATCTTCCTTTGTACCTTCCCTTCTTCTAACCACATGCCGACAATAGTGTTATTGTCCAGTGTCAGCGGCTTGTCACCGATATTGGTAGCACGGACAAAATCACGTCGACCAGCACTCTTTACGAAGGTCGAGAACCACCGATCGCCCCTGGTCAACCACAATTTCCTCGAACAAAAACCTTTCTCAACCGGGGTATCGGCAGACCGACCAACTGGGATAGTGAGGTCTTGGTCCCACCGGACCAGATCGGTATACGAACCATACAGAGGTCTTCGACCAGCCAACTGGACCTGGACCTCATCCGGGAGCGTAAGCACTCCATGTGACAGGTCTAGGCGAATACCAGCTGGGACCATGAAACACATTCCTAGTAAAGCGTCTTGACCAGCCAACTTGCCAACCCAAGCGCTGAAAAAGTAGACCAGAGATCCCGACAAAGTAATTTTCACACGCGTTCTTCCTTCGGTCATATAAGAGTTTTCGCCGATCCCGACGCATTCTTGTCTCTGGGTATCGTCTATACGACATTCGACCTTACGATCAAAGGCGGAGTCGATTATCGATACTTCAGCTCCAGAGTCGAACAACATCGTCGCCTTCTGGTTATTAATCTTGCTACAGGCTTTCGCCTGCTTGAAACATTTATCAGGCGCGTGATACTTCCATTATCCGCGGGATTCTCCAGGCAGCAAGTCCAACGGCATAACCACCTTGGTCCGGGAGTACCATCGGTCTTCAGACTGTAGACCGGATGGTCTCGGTCGACGCAATTTGGAATATAACGTGTATTGTCGGTCGTATCCACCTTGCCGACATATGCATAGATGTGAACCGTAGAACGCTCGGATCGATCCAGATTCCAACCTGGCGAGCGTTCTAATTTAACATCTTTTCTGCGTCCGGCGGCAGCATCCCCGCGTGCTTGTCCGGCACGTACCACTTGCGCATCATGTTAAAAAATTCTTCAATCTTGCAGTGGCCGGCCTCGTGGATCTCTCCACATGACTTGCATACGAAGAGGCAGTGGTCCGTCGGGTGGCCGCGTCTCTCGCACTTCTTGCACACCATCTTCTTCCAGCAATTTGGACCATAATGTCTGCTCGACCCACAGTGGGAGCACTTCTGACGAGGTCGGTCTGGATCGGACTTGCTTCCGTTCCTTCCCTTTCGGTCCACCTGGTCGGACTTCGACTTGGTCTTCGGGGCAGGTCCCGCAACATAGACGTAACGACACTGGTCTTCATCCGATGACTCCTGGCTGGATGTACTTCCACTTTCCCCTTCTGACCCCGTGCTGTCATCAGCTACAATTGCCTTGACCTCTCGGGTCGGTCTGGTCCAAGGTCTCTTGACCGGATCGGTCTGGGTCTTGGAACGATAGCGACCTGATCCACCAGAACTCTTCGCCCTCATACTACGCGACTGTTGTAACGTCCGCACGGTCTGTTCGACTTCGCCCGCATCCTTAAGACGCAGTAAAGTAAGCTGGTCCGCCAGTTCTTGATCGTCAAGGGTACTAATATAGTGACCCACATGTTCTAAGGCGGCACCGTTCGGCGGGTTATTCTCTTTGATTGTTATGCAGGCGCGAAGTGCAGCCACGTTCAATCGATGCAAATAATCGATCGGTGTTTCGTCGGCCCGCTTCTGCATATGGTGGTACTTACGGGCGCTTGAAAATACGGAGTTACAATATTGACCTTCAAACTCCGCACATAACAGGTCCCAGTCAGACCGGACGCCCCGACCCAACTGTTGAATCCAGTTCGCAGCCGGTCCTTTTAACAAATCCCGGAAGATTAAACAACGTTCGCCTTTTGGGGTCTGGTCTCGCAGGAACGCAGACTTGACCCGACTGAACCAAGACCGGGCCTGGTCTTCATCAGCATCCTTGCCAGTGAAGTCCTTGAGGTCGGTAGTCGCGGCCATACGGATGCGTGGAATCGCAGCAGATCCAAAGTCGTAGGCAGTAGTGGAGGCTAGGTTATCCTTGCGCACCTTGCCTGCGCCTGTACCATCTGACCCACCATGGTCGTCAAGACCGCCGATCGACTCCATATCACAGTCACTTGTCTTGCTTGGTCTACGCGGTATTGCCAGTTGCGGCTTGCGCCTTCCCTTGCCGGTTGGTTTATCACTTCTAATAGGCTTATCCATAGATGTTACCGATTCCATATCCACATCTTTGCAAACATTGACACCTTGACAGGTAGACCGGTCTTGGACATGTGGGCGAATAGGTGGTCTAACCCGTTCTTCCATGAAACGTTGCATCATCGTCTCAAACATGGCATGGACGTTGGCTGGCGTCATGGGCAACGTGTTGATACCCTCCTTTTGCGGAACTGATGCCTGTGGGGGTCGCTGGAGCCCCGACTGGCAAACAGCCCCTTGTTGCCGCATGTCCCTTTTTTGTTCAGACTGGGCATGGTCCACTCCCATGGTCATCCGCTCGACACCGGTCTCCAACTCTGATGAGCTGTTAGAAGCCGGTGGAGACTGGTAGATCGATTCATCATCGGAACCAATGTCAACAAGCTCTGTGGAGGCTTCGGCGACCTTCATTGCCGTGGTGGGAGTTGGTCGGCAAACCGCCCCCACCAGTGGCACCAAACGGTCGTGGAGGTCTGACATCGACGCCTCCAGTCTCCAAGCATCAAATTCAAACAATTTGTTAATATCGGCGGGGTTCTGCATTTTAATGCCAACCTCCGCCAACATCGCCACCAAATTCTTGACGAGCAGTAATGGTCTATCACTCTGGATCGGCTCGGTAGTGGGACCGAAAAGACGGTCGGGGATTTGGAGGTCCAACACCCGAAAGACCTGGTTTTGGCGAACAAATCGCTTCAATTCAAAAACATAATACATCTTGTCCAGGTCTTCTTCGGTGATAGCCTCATCCACGACCTTCGACTTTTCTTCGAAGTCGTCTTCGTCGGGTGGCATTCCCAGCCCTTTTCTGGGCACCTTGGGTACCTTGAGCACTTTAGGGAGGTAGACCGGATCGTTCCAGTCAGCCTCCAAGTAATTTTCATTTTTTAGTTTTCCATCAATTTTTTCATTCATACACATAGGATCAGGACCAAGGTCCTAATCCTTTCCGGAACTATAGCAAGACCTGCTATAGTCCCGATCGGCTCCGGTGGGAGCCTTTTGCGGAGGAAAAAACTTATTAATCCCGATCTGGTCCTCCGCCAGGCCAGATCGGACATCGCCATCTTTATCAACAACGAGAACGTAAGGCGATAGCCTTTCCTTACGTCCTCTCCAGAACGACTCCATATTCAAATCATTCAAATCTTCGAATCCAATTTTTGATGGAATATCAGCACGGTGATATCCACGATCACCAAGTGATCCGGGCACGCGAACCATTGTGGTGGAGTCAAGTTCGAAATCGAAAACATTAGCATCGATAACCTGACTACCACCATCGCGCCCAGCCTTCCAACTTTCGGAGGGGGTACTCCGCGGACCACCACTCGAGATCTGGTCCGATCGTCCGCTGCAAGCAGACGACCGGTCGTCATCAGAACCCACTTGGTCCGATTGTTTAGTGTCCATCTCACCTTGTGTACCCGATGGAATGGGCTAGTTACGCACTCGGTGGATCGGGATCGCAGATTGGATCGAACCGGTCTTGAATATAGAAGACCGATCTGGGTAGGTATCTCTGGGGCGGAACTCTTCACCCCAGACACAAACAGACCAAAAACACTTCCAAGAGATAACTTCCAATAGGTCGATCGTCCAAACGATCAAGACCTGACCAATACGAAATAATAGAGGGTAGACCGACCGTTCGGGTCTAGCCCCTGACCAATACGAAATAAGACCAAAACCGGTCTAGTT
>JAPDHQ010002625.1:9757-20483 GCA_026184515.1 Peronosclerospora sorghi
TGGAAATCCATTAGTATGGATTTTATCTTCGGTTTTCCGAAGGATAAGGCCGGGAACACCGGCATATTGATCTTTGTAGACCGTTTGAGCAAGATGGCTCACCTGTCGGCGGTGCCAGAGTCCATTGATGGACCAGGAACAGCAAAACTGTTCCTAGACCGTGTATTTCGACAGTATGGTCTACCTGATTCCCTTATATCTAATAGGGATCCCCGTTTTACGGGACAGTTTTGGGGGCGCTGTTTAAGGTGGTGGGCACCAAGCTCCTCATGTCCACTGCGGATCATCCGCAGACGGACGCGCAAACGGAACACGTTAGCCGCGTTGTGGAGGATATTCTCCGGAGTTTATGTCCGGATTCTCCAAAGAGTTGGAGTGAGATGCTTCCGATGATTGATTTTGCTATCAACAATTCGGTACATGCATCTACGGGGTTTACCCCGTTTTACGTGAACGGATTGGTGAATCTGAGGGTTCCGTTGACGCCACGCGTGTGTGGCCCAGGGCTTGAGGGGGGAGGATTTTCTGATGTCAGCCCTGTATCTGTGCGAAATCACATCGATAAGTTCTTATCGACACGCCTTAGTGTCTTACGACACGTCTGCGATGCCATGGCGGAAAACGAAGACAAGCAGAAGGAGCAAGCTGACCGCAAGGGGCGGCGTAACGAAAAGGTATACAAAGTAGGAGAAAGTGTTTTATTAAACGATAAAAATCTTTCTACACATGCAGTTTCCAACGTGTTGCGGAATAAACTGCGCCCCAGATTTGTGGGGACTTTTAAGGTACTAGCCCGAAAGGTCTTATCGTATACCTTGGACATCCCGAAGGTGATGCGTACGCATCCAACCTTCTATGTGGGTATGCTTAAGCCATACCAGGACCCGGAGGCGGGCCCCCTCCTGGAGGGGGTTGGAAAGGCGGATAGCCGTAAGAGCCGTAAGACACGACAGGGCGGAGGAAGCCCGACAGGGCTAAAATGCGACCACGAAGCTCCGAAACGGTCGTCCCGAGAGAGGCAAGCCGCCTCTCGAAGCGTTCAGTGGCATCCCAATCATTGCGGAGTCCCTCGTGGACATCATGGATGCGATGGCTGTGTCGATCACAGCGCTAGCGAATCTCACGTCGCAGTTGCGCGACCTCCTCCTCCAATGCTCGATTTGGAGGGTAATCCTCACTATCTTGTGGAGCGTCTGATGGCGCGACGCCATCATCGGGGTCAAACCCAGTAGCTGGTGAAGTGGAAGGGTTATCCACACTCACAGAGTTCGTGGGAGTCCGAGACTCCCCTACGGCAGGATTTCCGCGACGTCGTTGACGCTTTCGAGCGGGAGAATCCCGCTGCAGGTCAACGACCAAAGGGGAACGAGAAGCCCCTTCACTCCCCGTAATTGGGAGTTCGCAGGAGGCAGATGTGGCGCTCACACTGCCCTCTGGCACCGTGGTGGAGACAGGTGCGCTGGCTTAGCGCGTGCGATATGGAGCACGTAATAGCTCCATCGCTTTGGCTCTGGCTAATTCCAGGCGCAACGCCCTCTCCACCCAAATATCACGACGGGAATAGCTGTTGTGCAGCTCAGTGAAGATGGGAAGAAGATTCTCCCCTTCCGCCTAAGCGCGGAACTTCTTCTACGCATCATGAGCACTTTCTCTCGGAGAAAGAACGATAGGAACCTCGCGGAGGTTCTCAACAGGGGAACCCTGTGCCTGCCTGTCTAGGCGCTCTCGGTAGACACGCTAGTGAACTGCTTTTGCGTAAACAGTTGTTGCCGGAGTTTCTCCCGGCACTCGTATTGATACGGCTGTTCAGCCGCGGGGGCAGGGGTATAGGATGCTAAACCATTCCTTACCACACGCCTAGCCCACTTTGGAAGGTCACGAGGACCGTCAAAGTTATATGCCGCCCTTGGAAGGCGTTTTCGAGCGCGTAACGCAGCCCTTAGTGCCTGTGCGGCAAGTTGGCTTTCATGAGCTACGTCCAGCTCATTGGTGATGATCACCTTCGGAGATCCGGATGTATCATCCAACATTGGAAGGGGTGGCGCACTAGTTAGTGCATTTTCCACACGTGTGGGGGACGGATTATGTAGCCGGTGCGTATACGCACGGTGCGGCTAGCGCACAGAGGAAGACTCTTCCTTAAAGCGGTATCTACCGCTACTTAGCCGATACACCCTTGTAAAGGGCTTAGTAGGAGAGTTCTCCTACTCGGGGCCAAGATTCCCGGGTTGGTTTACGACTTAGCCTTAACGGCTGTATTCCCTTTACGGGATGTAAGTAAAGGGAGGGCTCCCTCTTACCTACGACACTCACTGCGCGCGCGACCGGTCGAGGTAGCACGTCCGCAAAATAGAGTGAAATGTAAACTGAATATATTTAATATGTAATTAGCCTAAATTAATTTAAACTAATATAAACTATATGTAATACTAAGTATAATATTCCTAATTCGTACCTAGCTAAAATGTAGTGTACACACATGTGTACTGACACGTGGATGGCTGACACACCACCACACCAAGGGACCCTGCCCTGATTGGTTAAAATAACCAAAGGTTCAAAACCTTTCAAACCAGTCAATACTGACCTCAACCGTGGTGTACTCATGTACACCAACATTATATGTAACTCGAATGTAACCCCGTTACATCCTCCCCCATCAAGACTATTGCTTACGCAATAATCAAAATCTTATTGGAGAACTCCAACGCCAGTACCTCTGGCTGTCCATTGTACACCTTCAGCGGTGCTATGGACGCAAACTTTTCCGACAACTCGGAAGTGGACGCCCTTGGGGAGCTCTCCCCAACGGCTGACCATGTTGATAGCGCCGAACGGCGCTATCAGTCATCCAACCCATTCCCCACACGTGGGGAAAACGCACTAACTCGTGCGCCACCGTTACCCGCTAGGGGTGATACCTCCAGGTTGCCACAGGCAACCACCACCAATGAAACGTCCTTGGTTCAAGAGGCCCGACGTGCCGGACGGGCACGTAAGGGACCTCGCGACCCTCAAAAGAGGGCTAAGAACGCGGTCAAGAGGGGTTTAGCCTCCTATACCTCTGGTCCAGCGGCTATACTGCCGCGTAAAATTGCGCATCGGAACCAACTCCGGGCCCGACTACTAACGCCCAAACATTATTCCGTTAAGTCCTACCGGACGCGCCTCGGGAAGCAGGCACGCGGTGTCCTCGTGGATATTATCCGCGAGATTCCCCTTGTTCTCCTGAGGGACGAAAGCGTCGAAGACGCAGAACAGGCGTTCCGCACATGGGCGGAAAGGGAGAAACGCCTACCCAGTTTCGATGCGCTGTACAACAGCTTTTCCGAACACGACGTTCGGGTAGAGAGAGCGCTACGCTTGGCCTATTATCAGGACAAAGCGCAAGAGCAACTACCTGCCTCCTATTATACGCGCTCTGCTCTCGATGTGTTGCCGGAGATCAATTCAAGCACAGCATCTGCCTCCGGCGAACTCCCAGCTACTGGGAGTGAAGGGGATTCTTCAGCCCCTTTGGTCGTTGACTCTCAGTGGGATTCTCCCGCTCGAAAGCGTCAACGACGTCACGGCAATCCTGCCGCAGGGGAGTCTCGTACTCCCACGATTTCTGGGAATGTGGATACCCTTTCCACTTCACCAGGTACTGGGACTCACCCCGGTGATGGCGTCGTGCCATCAGGCGTTCCACATGATAATGTGGAGTACCCTCCGTATCGATCACTGGAGGAGGGGGTCGCGCTATTGCGGCGTGACTTCCACGAGCGCTGTGATCGGCACGGCCGTCGCATCCAAGATGCTCAGTAGGGACTCCGCAACGAGGGGAGTGCGAATGAACGCATCGAGGAGCGGATTTCCTCCCTCGATTCTCTCGTTGCGGAGTTCAGGGTCGTATTTCGATCCTGTTGGAGATGTTCCGACCTGTCGTGCCTTTCGGCCATCCGACTTTCCAACCTCCTCCAACAGGGGACCCGCCTCCGGGTTCTGGTATGGCTTAAGCATACCCACATAGAAGGTTGGATGCGTACGCATCGCCTTCGGGATGTCTAAGGTGTACGATAAGCCCTTTCGGGCTAATACCTTAAAGGGCCTCACAAACCTGGGGCGCAGTTTATTGCGCAACACATTTGAAACTTCATGTTAGGAAGATTTTAACGTTTAATAAAACACTTTCTCCTACTTTGTACACCTTTTTGTTACGCCGCCCCTTGCGGTCATCTTGCTCCTTCTGCTTGTCTTGGCTTTCCGCCATGGCATCGCAGACGTGTCGTAAGACACTAAGGCGCGTCGATAAAACTTATCGATGTGATTTCGCACAGATACAAAAATGACATCGGGGAATCCTCCCCCCTCAAGCCCTGGGCACACACGCGTGGCGTCAACGTAACCATCGGATTCACCAATCCGTTCACGTAAAACGGGGTAAACCCCGTAGATGCATGTACCGAATTGTTGATAGCAAATTCAACCATCGGAAGCTCCTCACTCCAACTCTTTGGAGAATCCGGACATAAACTCCGGAGAATATCTTCCACAACGCGATTAACGCGTTCCCGTCTGACCGTCCGTCTGCGGATGGTCCGCAGTGGACATGACAAGCTTGGTGCCTAGCACCTTAAACAGCGACCCCCAAAACTGTCCCGTAAAACGGGGATCCCGATCCGATACAACGGAATCGGGTAGACCATGCTGTCGAAAGACACGTTCTAGGAACACATTCGCTGTTCCTTGTCGATCAATGGACTCTGGCACCGCCGCCAGGTGATCCATCTTGCTCAAACGGTCTACAAAGATCAATATGCCGGTGTTACCGGCCTTGTCCTTCGGAAAACCGACGATAAAATCCATACTAATGAATTTCCAACACTCCGTCGGAACGGATAAGCTTGCCAAAAGCGCAGCTGACTCTGCAGAGGTTTTGGACCTCTGACACGTTTCACAGGTGCGAATATACGCACCGACCCACTTATACATGGCCACTACAAAGCACTTAAAGCGCTGTAGGTCTTATCCCGACCTAAATGACCCCCGGTAGGGGCGTCATGTGCCTCAAAGAGGACTTTATACTTCAGTTCCTCATCATGAGGAACAACCACCCGCGGAGTGTCCTCCGCGCTCGTGCTATAATATAGCAAACCGTCACAGTACCTATACCGGTGTAGACGAGCTTTAGATCGACATGACAGGGTAGGATCAGACGAGCCAAATCCCTTTTCACCCAACGCGCTGATAAGCGCCGTACATTGTGGGTCTTTCTCATACGCCTGGCGTATGAGATCCACCACAGACGAGGTGATGAATGTCGCGTGAGCGGGCTCGTAATCGGGACGACGCGACAACGCGTCTGCTAGTACATTCTGTTGACCAAGTTTGTACTTAACCTCAAAGTTGTACTCCGCAAAGAAGGGAGAGCCAACGGGCCATCCGTTGCGAGACATGAGGCGACTTTGTCGCTGTCCGTAAGGACGCGTGGTCAGTATAAACCACGAACGGCTTTGAGCCGAGTAGGTGAACCCTAAATTTGACAAGAGCATACTTCATAGCAAGTAGCTCCTTATCATGAACGGGATAATTCCATTCCGCAGCTTTAATCTTCCTCGACTCAAACGCAATTACGCGTTCCCTTCCTGCATCGTCTGCTTGTAACAAAGCACATCCGTTTGCGAAATCGGAGGCGTCGCAGACAACACTAAATGGTTTCCCAGAATCTGGGATAGAAAGAACGGGAGCTTTCAACAAACTCCCCTTAACCGCTTCAAAAGCGTTTTGGTGTTTGGTTTCCCAACACCAATCAACATCCTTCTTAAGAAGGTCGGTTAATGGCTTCGCCATTTCAGCGTAGTTCTCGCTGTACTTGGATAATCCAAGCCACTTCCGTAAATCTCTAAGATTTACAGGCGAAGGCCACTCCACAATGGCTTTCACCTTCGCGGGATCCACCCGCACTCCATCCTTACCGATGAAGCATCCGAGGAAAGGAATTTCCTCAGCACCAAAAATACATTTGGATGCGTTTGAATAGAGTTTATGCTCTCGCATACATTCGAGCACAGCTCGAAGGTGTATTAGATGCATCTGAACATCAGACGAGTCGCCTTCCGCGCGATATGAACGAATATGTCGTCGAAGTACGTCTGAGCGTATTTTCTATGAGGGCGGAAGAGTTGAGTCACCAAGCGATTAAAGTCGCTGGTGCATTCGAAAGCCCCTGTGGCATAACAAGACACTGCCACAGCATGCCGCTAGGCGTGCTGACCGCTGTAAGCGGAATATCGGACGCTCGCATGAGCACCTGATAATACCCGTCCACCAGATCTAAGGCACTGTACACCGTACAGCCCGCCATATTGTTCTGGAGGACATCCTTCCGAGGAATCGGAGTCTGCATGGGTACAGTAACTGCATTCTGCTTATTGTACGCATGCACAATGCGCCACTTTGCGTTCGGTTTACGAACACAAAAAGTGGGAGATGAATGGGGATACTTGCTCTCCCGTACCATCCCTGCCTCTTCTTTTCCTTTGAAGAATGCGTCGATGACGTCGCATTGCTCCTTGGGGAGAGGCCACTGCCTAGTGACGCAGTATTTGGTTCCAGGAACCAAATCGATTTCATGTCGGACTCCCCGATCCGGTGGTAACCCCATCGGCGGGTTGTCACTAATGACATCTCCAAATTCCTTCAATAAGGAATGGTAAGGGTCCCCAGGATCCGCAAGGATCTTGTGGACGTTTCAGGCATTCAATGCCGGTTTGGTTTGCACCAAAACTGACTTGTCCATCGTGGATGAGGAGTTCAACTCCTCTTCCGGACGCAACACGACAATTTCGTCGAGTTCACCTGCTTTCACAGCAGACTCAAACTAGTTGAAAGACATCTCCTCCAACGATAACAGTTCGCCTACCCCAGTCATCCGTTCCAGGCTTACTCCTTCTGTGACAATACCTGTCACACTATTGAGCATCCGATAGGACTGCTGACTACTGGCCTCGGGACTCATCCCGAGACCCAGATGGGGGGAGTCAATTGCCCTATCTATTGGAAGCGCATCGCGCCTATCCACAGAGGTCTATACCTCTACCACCGGTGACTCGCCGGTCTCACCTAATACGGCGTGGTCAGAATCAATTCCGACGGTTGAAAGAGACGTACTTCGGGTCTCTTCGCTTGGAAGCGCCTCGCTCTTAACCACAGGAGTATCTATCCCTACCACTGGAGTCGCAACATTCTTGCCTAACATGGCGTGTTCGGGAACCCCGACCTGCAGAAGAGACAAACCTCGTGTCTCTTCTCTAGGAAGCGCCTCGCGCTTAACCAGAGGAATCCACCTCTACCACTGGAGACTCACCAGTCTCGCCTATAACGTCGTGGGGATTAACCACCGAATCCCAATCGTCATGGAACACTTCCTTGACCTCATTGGGAATGATCATCTCAGACATTCCAATCTCTGGCATCTCTAGCCAGAATCGCTTTTGCGATCGAGAAAAGGTGGGTTCATGACTCGCCAATGCTTCACCCGATCGAGGGTGCGTTGAGCCAAGACTTCCAGTCTATCCATGGCTCGTGGCGTTCCAGCCACTTCATGCCCAGAATGAGGTCATACCTCGAGTCCAAATCCAGGACTAGGCAACGTTCTAAGATGTCGAAGTCTGCAAACTTCAGCTTAAGGTCAATCGAGACCTTGGGTACAGAAACCCTGTACGCCCGTCGCAAGACGGATCAGGACAACGTCACGAGAACGTGCCTCTAGGGCCTCGGCATACAGCCTACTCTTCTCAACAGAAGCCCGTCTGACATAATTGTCAGACGCTACAGAGTCTATCAAGACTCTCCAAGGCTTATCAAAGCCTTTCACGTCCGCAAGGACTACCAGCAAACCTGGCTGGTACACCAACTCGGTGCTAGAAAGCACCGCTTCCCTCGGGCTTTGTGCTGTCGTCCCCTACGCTGGGGCTTAACAACACTGAGGGGTCCCCAAGTAGGGCTCCCCGCACCTACTGGGAGCCGTCGTTTCCCGACGGCTTGGACAAGGGCTTTTTCCCCACCCTTGGTCCCTTGTAGCGAGTGTCTCGCTGGGGATTTTTCGGACATCTGTTCCTCAGTGATCCGTGCTTCCACACAGGAAGCATCTCAGCGGCCCATGCCGCTGCAACATAGCTAAGAGCTCTGCCTCGAAGCTCTGTGAAAAAGAGTAAGAATGACTCTTAGCGGAAGGTTTCTCCTCCACTTCGACCTGACTCAGGTCCATGGGTTCGGGACCCACCTTAGAGGAACGGAAATTCCTCTCGGCGTTAAACGCCATCTTGAACGCCTCCTCCAGGGATTGGGGCCGGCATCGGAACAATTCCAAACGTGCTGGCCCTTCTCTCAGGCCTCCCATGAAGACGGGGATGGACACATCGTCCGATTACGCTTTCGCGTACATCCCTGCCAACAGGGTTTTAAGCTCCTGGATATAAATATCCAGGTCCTTAGTGCCTTTACGGCACCTCAGTAACGCCAGTTGATTCTGGAAAAACAGATCAGGCGTTGCGTACATGTCCAGGAGCTTCTGCTTAAGGACCTTCCATGTTGGGAACACGTCCGTGACTGACTCCGAACACGTAAACGCCCATGTACGGGCTTTGCCCGTAAGATGGGTCAATGAAAGTCCCACTTGCAAGTGATCAGCGGTCATATTCGCTGTGGCGAAGGCCGTTTCGACCTCTCGCAACCACACGTAAAGGTTGTCACCCTTCTCCCCGGTGAACTCCTTTATCTTAAACGATAATGGAGGGCGCACCCCCGTGGAATGACCTCCACTACAACTCGCCTCATGAGCGATGAGGGCATTTACCCTTTACTTTACGGTCTCAAGACCCTGCTCCACTGGGAGCTTCATGCCTTCTTCCCCCGTTAAGGGTAACAGCCTTTTAAAGTCTTCCTGCTGGACGAGGGTCAAACTATCCCAATCGTCCTGATTCATCCTTTGCAGAGGATGCCTAGTCTACCAACACAGGTGTTGGATTGACTACAAGTGCTACCAGATGTAGCCGGTGCGTATACGCACGGTGCAGCAAGCGCACAGAGGAAGACTCTTCCTTAAAGCGGTATCTACCGCTACTTAGCCGATACACCCTTGTAAAGGGCTTAGTAGGAGAGTTCTCCTACTCGGGGCCAAGATTCCCGGGTTGGTTTACGACTTAGCCTTAACGGCTGTATTCCCTTTACGGGATGTAAGTAAAGGGAGGGCTCCCTCTTACCTACGACACTCACTGCGAGCGCGACCGGTCGAGGTCGCACGTCCGCAAAATCGAGTGAAATGTAGACTTAATATATTTAATATGTAATTAGCCTAAATTAATTTAAACTAATGTAAACTATATGTAATACTAAGTAGAATATTCCTAATTCGTACCTAGCTAAAATGTAGTGTACACACCTGTGTACTGGCACGTGGATGGCTGACACACCACCACACCAAGGGCCCCTGCCCTGATTGGTTAAAATAACGAAAGGTTCAAAACCTTTCAAACCGGTCAATACTGACCTCAACCGTGGTGTACGCATGTACACCAACATTATATGTAACTCGAATGTAACCCCGTTACAGCTAGCGCACAGAGGAAGACTTTCCTTAAAGCGGCGTTCGCCGCTACTTAGCCGATACGCCCTTATAAAGGGCTTAATAGGAGAGAGCTCTCCTACTCGGGGCCAAGATTCCCGGTTTGGTTTACTAGTAGCCTTCGCTACTGCCTTAACGGCAAGACTCCCTTACTAAGGGTGTAGCTAAAGGGAGGGCTCCCTTTACGCTACTGCACTCACTACACGCGCGATCGGTCGAGGTCGCGCGTCTGCAGTTGTTGAGTGAAAATGTAAACTGAATGTATATTTAATATATAATTAGCCAAAATTAATTTAAACTAATGTAAACTATATGTAATACCAAGTAGAACTTACCAAATTCGTACCTAACTAAAATGTAGTGTACACCACCTGTGTACCAACACGTGGCTGGCTGCCACGACCCCAACCGTAGTGTACTCACGTACACCACCTACTAAATGTGACTCGAATGTAACCCTGTTACATCCTCCCCCATCAAGACTATTGCTTACGCAATAAACAAAATTTTGTTGGAGAACTCCAACTGCCAGTACCTCTGGCTATCCATGTACACCATTAGTGGTGCTATGGAATCTCCTCTAGAGGAGGTAGACTATTCCGAGAACTCGGAGTGGATGCCCTTGGGGATATCTCCCCAACGGTTGACCGCTCCGACAACGCCGAACGGCGATGTCGGCAGCCTAATCTGTAACGGGGTTACATTCGAGTTACATATAATGTTGGTGTACATGAGTACACCACGGTTGAGGTCAGTATTGACCGGTTTGAAAGGTTTTGAACCTTTGGTTATTTTAACCAATCAGGGCAGGGGCCCTTGGTGTGGTGGTGTGTCAGCCATCCACGTGTCAGTACACAGGTGTGTATACTACATTTTAGCTAGGTACGAATTAGGAATATTCTACTTAGTATTATGTCGTAAAGCGGACTTTTTTATTAGGCTAAATAGGGCCTAATGTTGGAATTTTATTAGGCCCATAGGGGGCCTAATATTATGACTAATATTAGGACCTAAATTAGGGGCCTGATAGTGGACGCAGATAGTGGATACAGTAGTACATAATTAGGTACCGCCATGTGTACCACGGTGGGTACAGTAGTACGTACCACCGTGGTGTAC
>JAPDHQ010002626.1:0-13081 GCA_026184515.1 Peronosclerospora sorghi
GATTGGGTCGAGGCGGTATGTCGAGTGGCAAAACCTGGCGTACCAATCGACCACCGATCTTATCAGCGATGATGGGTCGGTGGAAGAGGATACCTCACCTTTAGTGGAAAGACCAAGTTATGTCACCCCAAAAAAGATGTTGGTCCGAAGAAAGGCGCCGCAGTCACTAGGAACGGTGGACCATCAAGTAGACGAGCCAAGTTTAGTCAACGTGGTGTCAGCACAAGACCAGGCGACAGCGGAGCAAGAAACGGAAGAAGGGGAACATGAAATTGCTAGGTCGGACCATGACGGTATTCATAATCAGACCGATATCAGTGAAGGACAGCCCGTCGATCAAGACCAGGGGCGTTCAGCCGGTCCAGATGGTCTAGGTGATATCGCCCCAGAAGATGAACAAGTCTGTATACATGAAGGCGTGAAACAGTACATTCAGGAGCTGGAAAGCCAAATGGCAGTCCTCCCTGAAGTGTCTGCCGACTCGCCCGAAGTTACAATGGATGATTTACAAGTGGGTGATCAAGACCTTAACAGTCCAGACCAGATCGAGCAGGTGAATAATATCATATGGAAGAAAAGACATCTGCTGATCGGAAAGGGCAACACCTTACCACCTGCAGCCCGTGGTGCGATTTGCGATATTGACGTTGGAGATGCCAAGCCGATTGCCCAGCGATGTCGACGCGTGGCGCCACAGTACCGTGAAAAGCTTTTGATCTCATTATAGGACTGTTGGTCACCAAGATTATTAGACCGTCGACCTCTCCATGGGCCTCTCCGATCGTAATTGTTATCAAGAAGAGCGGCGTTGACATTAGGATATGCATCGACTATCGGCTGGTAAATCGGTTGACTAAACTCATGGTGTACCCGATGCCGCTGATTAATGATCTGTTGGAAGACCTCGACAAGACCTTGTGGTATTGTTCGCTAGATATGGCAAGTGGATTTTGGGTGGTCTCGATGACTGATCGAGCCCGTGAGATTTCCGCATTTGTGACACCTTTTGGTCTTTTCGAGTGGAATCGTATGCCGTTCGGTCTGAAGGACGCACCCCAGATCTATCAAAGGCTGATAGACAACGCATTGTACGGACACTTCAAGATCAAGACAGATCGGGACCCTGTTGAAAATTGTGATGTGTTTAGAGAGGGTGAACCTGATCGGAAAAGAAGACCGTCCGTTCTAGGGAGGCGGTCGTAAATCGTTGACATTCTGATACCTGCCTCGTCATGGAACGATCTGTGCGAGAAGGTTGAACGATTGTTGGAGACATGTGACCGCTGGAACCTATCTATCAGTGCCGTGAAAAGTTTTTGGGGTATGTCCAAGGTCGCCTATTTAGGCCATATGGTCTCGAACAATGGTCTAGAGGCTAACCCCAAGGACCTGGATTCGCTGAGTAACCTCCCGTTCCCCAGATCGCTGAAGGCAATGCAGTCCTTCCTGGGAAGCTTGAATTATTATAGCCGATTCATTGAAGACTTTGCTGTCTACGCGGCTGTGCTGTACGAGCTCCGGGAAGTTGACTATCATATGTTGCGCGAAGAAGACCGGGCAACTTTACAGGAGGGCGCAGACTCTGGTCTTGCTGCAGTTGGTCCGCAAGTGGAGGCCGAAGATCATATGAAGCGTGCACAGTTTGCCTTTGGTATGTTGAAGGTTAAGATGGCGACGGCACCGATTCTCAAGCATTTCTCTCCCGAAAAAGTGCCGACCATTATTGTATATGCCAGTGGGCTATCTCAGCCACTTTAGTGCAAGATCACGATGGTGTGTATCATCCAGTCACGTTTACGAGCCGGACGCTAAAACCAAATGAAGTGAACTATGGAATTGTCGAGAAAGAAGTTCTGGCGTTGCTACGAATTCTGGATGTGTGTTACAACCTGCTGATCGGCCGACCTATAAAGGTCCTGTCAAGACGGTCTACTTTGGACTGGCTATTATCAGCCAATGGGATGGACGGACGTCTAGGCAGATGGTCGGCGGTCTTGTCGCAGTGGACCCTCGAGGTCGTTAAGTGCACCAGGGGCGAGGAAGAGATATTGGGCACATTAGCTGCCAGTATCACCCCTCGGTCTGAAGTGGACGAGGCATTGATAGCGATTGCCCCGAGGAAGCAACCTCGGCAGTCAGTTTCGAGACCACCACCGACCGTCAACCATGACGAAGAGCTCTTGGTCTTAAGTTTTGACGGATCGGCAAGCGTGAAGAAGAAGGTCGGCGCCTATAGTGCCATATTGTGGAAGTTGCCACAATGGTCTATAGTTGCAGCCGCTGACGATTTCACACCGGATATTACTGTGAACGAGGCGGAGTACCGAGGTCTACTTCTATGTCTGGACCTGCTGTCGTCGCAAGAGAAGGGGCGAGTCATCATATGTGGTGACTCCAACCTAGTGATCAGGCAGATCACCGGAGAGATCGACTGCAAGGCTCCACGACTACGGACACTAAATGATTGAGTAATGAAGGCATTGAAGGACCACCCCAACCACGAGCTATTGCACGTGAAACGGGACTGGAACAGAAGCGCCGACTACCTCGCGACCAAGGCCATGCAAGACCAGGCCGGGGCTACGATCACCGAGAAGGCCGTTCTGGATGAATTGATGAATATAAACAGGCTCCCAGAAGTGATCGGACCCAAGAACGCCCCAGTCCAGGTGCATGTGATGGTCGCGACTAGATCGAAAGCTCAGAAGTCTCGCCGACCGTTCCCGAAGGAAAGTTTGAACGAATACGCAGTGCAACAGTTAAGGATGGAACGGATCCTCAAGGCGCAGGACGAAGAAGAATGGATTATGAACCTGAAGACCTACCTGCGTGGTGAACTGTCCAAGTTTACAAACGATCAAGCGAAAGAGTGCATCAAGATCGCGGATAGCTACGAAGTGGATGATAATGGATTATTGTATTACTGCCGCGATGCCGACCAAGACAGTGCAGACCGGGACCGACTGGCGAAATTAGTGATCCCCGAGTTGCTGCAGCCGGATGTCCTTCATCACTATCACGTGAGTCTAGAAGGGGGACATCAGAGCATAGGCAGGACCTATCACAAGATCATGTCCCACTTCCACTGGAGAGTTCTTTTCCGCAGTGTGCAGAAATATGTGGGCTGTTGCACGGATTGCGAGACCGGAAAGGGTAGACCGGTAATCAAGGGGCGATCGTCCGGAAATATCGAAGCTACCTACCCTTTCCAGGTCATAGCGATGGACCACATACCGTCACTGCCTATATCGATGCGCGGCAACACTGAGCTGCTGATCTGGGTAGACCTGTTCACCGGTCTAGTTATTGCGAAAGCAAGTGCATCTCGGTCTGCGGAGCAGATCGCCCAGAGCTACGAAGAATGTGTGTTCCGAAGATTCGGCGCCAGCGAGGTCATCAGGCACGATCGAGAACCCGGTTTTATGGCCGAGGTGTTCCGTTCGTTCAATAACATGCTGGGCCAGAAACAGAGTGCGACGATGGCATATCGTCCGCAAGCAAATGGATCGGCGGAACGTATGGTGCAGACCATAACGAGGGCGATCAAGATGCACGTTGCTGACCCAGACCAGAGACATTGGGACGAGTATGCAGAAAGGCTGGTGTTTGCACTCAACTCGTCGACCGATCGGGTCCGAGGAGAAACGCCTTTTTATCTGGCATATGGATGGGACCCTCGGTCGACATTGGAAGCTGCGATACCTATCGGTTGCACCCGGACCCGTGATCGCGATACTCGACGCTGGCGCATGCAGGTCCAGAAACACTACCAGCATGCAAAAGAAGTCGTCAACGAAAAGTTGCGTCAGGCCACACAAGACCGGGCAGACCGGACCAATTACCAGGTCCAACCCCACGGTATAGAACCAGGGGCGAGGGTATGGCTATACCTAGACCGAGTGAAAGAGGGCTATGCGAAGAAGCTGGCTCACATGTGGCACGGCCCTTTCCGTGTTGCCGAGCTGATTGGTGAGCACGCTGCCCGTCTAGTAACAACTGGTACAGATTACAAGGTCTTCCCGATTGTGCATGTTTCCAAGTTGAAGCTGGTCCGAGAATTTCCTGATCGACCCAAACGCCCTGTCTGGTAGACGAAGGAAAAAGATTTGATTTCGATGAAGCGTTACTGCCGGAAGAAAGTTGGGAACGACCATTAGAGGAAGACGAGTTTGAAGTGGAGAAGGTCTTGGATGTTCGGTCAGAATCACCGAGAGTACCTGGTCCGATGGAAGGACCATGATGAATCAACTTGGGTCGACGAGCTCGACTTGAATTGTGGGGCTCTTCTACGAGAGTTCGAACGAGAACGAGTCAGTCGTAATCGCTTCGCAGTGATGCAGGCCCATGAAGACCAAGACCAAGACACGCAGTAGCATCGGTCGGTCTAGACCGGTGTGAAGATGTGGAAGGTCCGGAGTTGATGTGAAATTGTGATGAACTGTGACGGATCGGAATAGCGGAATGATGAATATGATGGCTATTTTTCGTGATGGGAGTGGAACTGTTTACGATAACGTGTTCGGTGCAACTATGGAAAAAGTGGTGAAATTAGTTCAAGTGATTTGATGATCAGACATATCTTCATATGTCTGATGAATTGTATTACGAGTTATCTGGTCGACTACCTTCGACTTCACTTGCTATCGCCCCACAGACGGCCGATGACCACCGACGGATGATTCTCTACTTGATCCTGGAACTGGTTACACCATGGGTCCTTCCGGTCAAGCTGGACCAAAACATCCTTGAGGTCCGCGACCGGCTCAGCGCAATCAAGACCGGGGTACCATGTTCCGTCGTCGGCCAGCAGTCTGGTCTTCTCAACGCGACTCCTTGGCATGTGGAGGAACACCGGGTACAAGAACAAGTCGACGTCACACTCGCGAGCTCGCATCCCGTCCAAAATGTACTGGCACAGGGATTGCCAAGCCTCGCCTGCTCGAATTCGACGTCGCTTGCGCTTGCTCTGGAACGTCGCCAGGCCCGGATCTTGTCGCACCCGGTCGGGAGGAAGCACCAAGTAGTGGGACGCTTCCCAAATTGCTTGACCGTGGATCCTGTTGAAATTCTTCACCTGGCCTAGCAAAGTGCCGATCCGTGGAGTCAAGTGGAACACAAGTCCTATCTTGGAGTGTTCGAAGATTTTCCATGGTTCGTCGCCGTCCAGGCGGGAGATCTGCGCCGACGTAATTAGGTCCGCCCTCCATGCAGACGCGTCAGGGGTTTTCTTGACCGGTGGAAAAAGCCAGGAGTCCGGACGAGAGAAAGACCGGGCCAGAAGCTGCTTGGTCAGGGTAGACCGGCGCAAACAGACGATTTGCCCCGACGACCACGGCCAAGTGACTTCAAACGTCCGCGGCGGAAGGGAGCTGGTGTCAACCGCCATGTTCTTTAATAAGGCGTACTTATGAAGCCCGGATGTCCCGGGGAGAACCGAAGGCGCCGGCGTCACGGATGTTGATACTGGTGCAGCGTCGCTTGGCAGAATGGTCTTCTGCTCTGACCCCACTGTCGACGCCACTTGGACGAAACTGTCACGCAAATTCGTTTGCGTTTTGGACTGGATGGGGATCATGAACTCGGAATCGCCGGACCCTTCGCTGGAGTCCTCCTCAGACGAGACCCCTGTGTGCTGGATGCGACTTGCAGTACGGCGCGAGGGCGCTCGACTTTCCGAGGGGTTGAAGATGTCGTTCAAGTCCGAGTCCGAGTCCATGAGAAGTGTCTGCGTCTTGGCTCTCTTATGGGACACTGCACGCTTCCCCCCGATTCCGGGTCCGCGCGCAGTGCTCCGCGCCCTCGAGCTACTCGGCGCGTCCGCGCGCTTCTTTGATTGTAATGTAATTTCGGGATGGTGAATATCGGCCAATGAGCGACGTCGGTCTTGGTCCTGCTTCAACCGGTCTTGGTCCTGTTTCAAGCGGTCTTGGTCTTGCCCCGAGGCGACTAAGGTTGCCGATGCGGACCAATCTACGCTGTAGGAAGCAGTCAAACACGGAGGTAGCAAGTTTATCAAGCGCTGGCGGCACTGGTCTAGTGCCACCAGACGACGACCCGACTCTTGCGTCCAAGCGTCGGACCTGTCTTGACAGGACCAGACCTTCCCGGTCTGGTCTTGAATCGCAATTTGCAACTCGGCAATGCGTCGCGCGAGGTCGTCGCCCTGCATGCGCAGTGAGGTCTCATCAAGCTGTCCGCCCAGCTGCTGCTGTCGAACAAGTGCAAGTTGATCCCGGAGATGGGACTGATGAGCCTCCAGACGGGACAGCTCATGGCGCGCGCTTATCAACTCCTCCAAAATGTGTCGAAGCTGGTCAGCGTGACCGTCAGACTGCCTATCAGCGTCGACCAAGGCACCTATTGCCTGGACTATGTTGGGAGAGATGAGAGCTGAAGACAAACGAGGGTCAAGAAGAGTACAAGATGAAGACCAAAGATGCGCACCTCGTGTTGCCTGGTTGGCCACCTGGGTCTTGAGACGCATGTTTTCTGCGAGCATATCCTGCATCCGCGTTTCTGCTTCAGTCTGAAACCCTTCCGATGTTTGAAGTGCAGGAGAATTATGTGGGCTTCCAGACCGAGCCGACCGGACAGGTGAAGCAATATGGGGCGACTCGGCGCAAAGAGTTTCTGCAGAACCAACAAGAACGAGTTTCAAAGGGAAGAATACGAGGATAGAGTGCAGTGAAGGAAGTACCTGGCGCAGGTGGCGAAGATGTTTGGTCCATGGTGAAGAAGTGTAAGTGACCAAGGTCCAGTTGGTCGAGTGATGGGTGAGTCAGACCGTTATCGTTGTGCGACACGGTCGGACTCAGGGGCGGCTGTGGTGAAGTGTACCACAAATTTGGTCACTTTTGGTCAAGGCAGTTGGTCGAATTTCGGATTGGTCCAAACAAGGGGGGCTTTTTAGCCTATCAAATTCAAGGAGTATCAAGAACGCTGGTCTTGGGTGAGTCACCTGACTTTGGGTATTTTACATAATTTTGTGTGGGTACATTAGGGACCATAGGGAGGTAGTATTATTGGTTAGTTGTGGTTTTTCCGAATAGAAGTCTTTTGGTTGCGGTTTTTCTAAGTAGAAGTCCTTTGGTCTTGGTCTATACCACAGCAAGGGGTCGCCGTTCTTCTTTTTACGTACATTAGTCGCCTCCGCCCACTGCGGAGTGTTTGGGGGCAGAGGGTTGAGTTATCCCCTCTCGCCTATTATACCCGGTCTGGACGCGCCGCGCGCGCACTTTGGCCACCGGAAGTCCCTCGACGGGAGTACGATTTGGCGATCTCGACTCTTTAAGTCAAGTACGTTTGGAACGTGCTATTCACTGGATTGGTCTTTACGTGGAGATATCGTTTGTGGAGTTTCACGGACATATTGGGTTTTCACGTGGACATATTGGCGCATTTTAACATTGGTTGGAGTTTAGACCGGTTTTGGTCTTCTCTCATATTGGTCAGGGGCTAGACCGGTTGATTGGTCTACCCTCTATTATTTCGTACTGGTCAGGTCTAGATCGTTTGAACGATCGACCTATTGGAATATATCTTTCGGAAGTGTTTCTGGTATGTACGTACCTGGGGTGAAGGGTTCCGCCCTAGGTACACTTAGCCAGCACGGTCTCATATTCAAGACCGAATCAAATCGATCTGCGATCCCGAACCACCGAGTGTGTAACTAGCCCATTCCAATGGGTACACAAGGTGAGATGGTCTTAAGTGAATCGGACCAAGTGTCTCTGGATGATGAACGGTCGTCTGCCAGCAGCGGACGATCGGACCAGATTTCGAATGGAGGTCCGCGGGGTACCCCCCCCCCGTAAGTTGGAAGGCTGGGCTCGATGGTGGTGGTCAGGTTGTCGATACAAATGTATTCGATTTCGAACTTGACTCCACCACAGATGCGTACGCATCCATCCTTTTATGTGGGTATGCTTAAGCCATACCAGAACCCGGAGGCGGGTCCCCTCTCGGAGGAGGGTGATAAACCGGATAGCCGAAAGGCGCAACAGGTCGGAACATCTCCGACAGGCTTGATATACGACCCTGAAGCTCCGCAACGAGAGTCTCGAGAGAGGCAAGCCGCTCCTCGAGGCGTTCATTCGCACTCCCCTCATTGCGGAGTTCCTCCTGAGCATCTTGGATGTGAAGGCTGTGCCGATCACAGCGCTCGTGGAAGTCACGCCGCAATAGCGCGACCCCCTCCTACAGTGCTCGATACGGAGGGTACGCCACATTATCATGTGGAACGCCTGATGACACGACGCCATCACCGGGGTGAGACCCAGTACCTGGTGAAGTGGAAAGGGTATCCACATTCCCAGAACTTGTGGGAGTACGAGACTCCTCTGCGGCAGGATTGCCGTGACGTCGTTGACGCTTTCGAGCGGGAGAATCCCACTGAGAGTCAACGACCAAAGGGGCTGAAGAAGCCCCTTCACTCCCAATAGCTGGGAGTTCGCCGGAGGCAGATGCTGGGATTGCATTGCTCTCCGGCACCACATCGAGAGCAGAGCGCGTAAAATAGGAGGCAGGCAATTGCCCTTGCGCTTTGGCCTGAGCATAGGCCAAGCGTAGCGCTCTCTCTACCCGAACGTCGTGTTCGGAAAAGCTGTTGTACAGCGCATCAAAACTGGGGAGGTATTTCTCCCTTTCCGCCCAGGCGCGGAACGCCTGTTCTGCGTCTTCGACGCTTTCGTCCCTCAGGAGAACAAGGGGAATCTCGCGGAGAACATCCACGAGGGCACCGAGTGCCTGTTTCCCGAGGCGCGTCCGGTAGGCCTTAACGGAATAATGTTTGGGCGTTAGTAGTCGGGCCCGGAGTTGGTTCCGATGCGCAATTTCACGCGGCAGTATAGCCGCTGGTCCAGGGGTATAAGAGGCTAAGCCCCTCTTGACCGCGTTCTTAGACCTCTTTTGAGGGTCGCGAGGTCCCTTACGTGCCCGTCCGGCACGTCGGGCCTCTTGAACCAAGGACGGTTCATTGGTGGTGGTTGCCTGTGGCAACCTGGAGGTATCACCCCTAGCGGGTAACGGTGACGCACGAGTTAGTGCGTTCTCCCCACGTGTGGGGAATAGGTTGGATGACTGATAGCGCCGTTCCGCGCTATCAACATGGCCAGCCGTTGGGGAGAGCTCCACAAGGAGGTCCACTTCCGAGCCGTCGGAATAGTTTGCGTCCATAGCACCGCTGAAGGTATACAATGGACAGCCAGAGGTATGGCGTTGGAGTTCTCCAACAAAGTTTTGTTTATTGCGTAAGCAATAGTCTTGATGGGGGAGGATGTAACGGGGTTACATTCGGGTAACACTGAGTGTTGGTGTACATGAGTAAACCACGGTTGAGGCCAGTATTGGCCGGGTTCAAAGGTTTCGAACCTTCGGTTATTTTAACCAATCAGGGCATGGGCCCTAGGTGTGGTGGCGTGTCAGCCATCCACGTGTCAGTACACAGGTGTGTACACTACATTTTAGCTAGGTACGAATTAGGAATATTCTACTAAGTGTTACATATAGTTTATATTAGTTTAAATAATTACATATTAAATATATTCAGTTTACTTTTCACTCTTTAGTACAGACGCACGACCTCGACCGGTCGTGCGTGTAGTGAGTGCCGTAGCGTAAGGAGAGCCCTCCCCTTAGCTACACCCTTTGTAAGGGAGCCTTGCCGTTAAGGCACTAGTACAGGCTAGAGTAAACTAACCCGGGAATCTTGGCCCCGAGTAGGAGAGCTCTCTCCTACTAAGCTCTTAATAAGGGCGTATCGGCTAAGTAGCGGCGAACACCGCTTTAAGGAAAGTCTTCCTCTGTGCGCTAGCCGCACCATGCGTATACGCACCGGCTACAAATATGACGGTGTTCCAGGCCTTATCCTTCGGAAAACGGAAGATAAAATCCATACTAATGGATTTCCAACACGCCGTTGGAACGGCAAAGCTGGCCAAAGGCGCAGCTGAACTTGCAGAGGGTTTAACCCTCTGGCACGTCTCACAGGTGCGTATATACGCACCGACCCACTTAAACATATTGGGCTACCAATACAAAGCGCTTAAAGCGCTGTAGGTCTTATCCCGACCTAAATGACCCCCGATAGGGGAGTCATGTGCCTCAAAGAGGACTCTATACTTCGGTTCCTCATTATGAGGAACTACCACCCGCGGAGTGTCCTCCGCGCTCGTGCTATAAAATATCAGACCGTCACATTACCTGTAACGGTGTAAACGAGCTCTAGCTCGACTTGACAGGGTTGGCTCAGACGAGCCAAGACCCTTTTCACCTAACGCGCGGATAAGCGCCGTACACTGTGGGTCTTTCTTATACGCCTGGCGTATGAGAACCACCACAGACGTGGTGACGAATGTCGCGTGAGCGAGCTCGTAATCGGGACGACGCGATAACGCGTCCGCAAGCACGTTCTGCTCGCCAGGTTTATACTTAACCTTAAAGTTGTACTCCGCAAAGAAGGAGAGCCAACGGGCCATCCGTTGCGAGAGATGAGGCGACTTTGTCGCTGTCCGTAAGGACGCGTGGTCAGTATAAAACACGAACGGCTTTGAGCCGAGTAGGTGAACCCTAAATTTGACAAGAGCATACTTCATTGCAAGTAGCTCCTTGTCATGAACGGGATAATTCCGTTCTGCAGCTTTAAGCTGCCTCGACTCAAACTCAATTACGCGTTCCCTTCCTGCATCGTCTGCTTGTAACGAAGCACATCCGATTGCGAAATCGGAGGCGTCGCAGACGACACTAAATGGTTTCCCAGAGTCTGGGAGAGCAAGAACGGGAGCTTTTAACAAGATCCCCTTAACCGCTTCAAAAGCGTTTTGGTGTTCAGTTTCCCAACGCCAATCAACATCCTTCTTAAGAAGGTCGGTCAATGGCTTCGCCATTTCAGCGTAGTTCTCGCTGTACTTATGGAGATAGTTGGCTAACCCAAGCCACTTCCGTAAATCTCTAAGATTTACAGGCGAAGGCCACTCCACAATGGCTTTCACCATCGGGATCCGCCCGCACTCTATCCTTACCGATGAAGCATCCGAGGAAAGGAATTTCCTCAGCACCAAAGATACACTTGGATGCGTTTGCATATAACTTATGCTCTCGCATACATTCGAGCACTGCTCGAAGGTGTATAAGGTGCGTCTGAACATCAGACGAGTCGCCTTCCGCACGACTATGGACGAATATATCGTCGAAGTACGTCTGAGCGTACTTTCTATGAGGGCGGAAGAGTTGAGTCACCAAGCGAGTGAAAGTCGCTGGTGCATTCGGAAGCCCCTGTGGCATAACTAGCCACTCCCACAGCATGCCACTAGGCGTGCTGACCGCTGTAAGCGGAATATCGGATGCTCGCATGAGCACCTGATAATACCCGTCCACCAGATCTAAGGCACGTTATACAGTACAGCCCGCCATATTGTTCTGGGGGACATCCTTCCGAGGAATCGGAGTCTGCATGGGTACAGTAGCTGCGTTCAGCTTGTTATACGCATGCACAATGCGCCACTTTCCGTTCGGTTTACAAACACAAAAAGTGGGAGATGAGTGGGGAGACTTACTCTCCCGTACCATCCCTGCCTCTTTTTTCCCCTTGAAGAATGTGTCGATGACGTCGCATTGTTCCTTAGGGAGAGGCCACTGCCTATTGACGCAGTATTTGGTTCCGGGAACCAAATCAATTTCATGTCGGACTCCCCGATCCGGTGGTAACCCCATCGGCGGGTTGTCACTAATGACATCTCCAAATTCCTTTAATAAGGAATGGTAAGGGTCCTCAGGATCCACGAGGATCTTGAGGCCGCTTCGGGCATTTAATGCCTGTTTGGTTTTCACCAAAACTGACTCGTCCATAGTGGATGAGGAGTTCAACTCCTCTTCCGGACGCAACACGACGACCTCGTCGATTTCATCTGCTTTCAAATCAGTCTCAAACTCGTTGAAGGACATCTCCTCCAACGACAACAGTCCGCCTACCCCAGGCAACCGTTCCAGGCTTACGCCTTCTGTGACAACACCTGTCAAACTATTCAGCATCCTGTAGGACTGCTGACTACTGCCCTCGGGGACTCATCCCGAGACCCAGATGGGGGGGGGAGTCAATTGCCCCATCTACTGGAAGCGCCACGCGCCTATCCACAGAGGTTTCTACCTCTACCACCGGTGACTCGCCGGTCTCGCCTATACCGGCGTAATCGGAATCATTTCCGACGTGCGAAAGAGACAAACTTCGGGTCTCTTCGCCTGGAAGCGCCTCGAGCTTAACCACAGGGGTCTCCACCCCTACCACTGGAGTCGCAACTTGTTAGCCGGACACGGCGTGGTCGGAATCAATTCCGACCTGTAGAAGAGACGAACTTTGGGTCTCTTCTCTAAGCGCCTCGCGCTTACTCTCAGAGGAATCCACCTCTATCACTGGCGACTCACCAGTCTCGCCTACATCGGCGCGGGGATTAACTGCCGAATCCCCCTCGTTAAGGAACCCTTCCTTAACGCCATTAGGCATGATCGTTTCAGACATCCCAATCTCTGGCATCTCACGCCAGAATCGCTTTTGCGATCGAGCAAAGGTGGGTTCATGACTCGCCAATGCTTCACCCGACCGCGGGTGCGTTGAGCCAATGGACTTAGACTTCTAGTCTATCCATGGCTCGTGGAGTTCCAGCCACTTCATGCCCAGAATGAGGTCATACCTCGAGTCCAAATCCAGGACTAGGCAACGTTCTAAGCTGTCGAAGTCTGAAAACTTCAGCTTAAGGTCAATCGAGACCTTGGGTACAGAAACCTGTACGCCCGTCGCAAGACGGACCGTGACAACGTCACGAGAACGTTCCTCTAGGTCCTCGGCATACAGCCGACTCTTCACAACAGAAGCCCGTCTGACATAATTGTCAGACGCTCCAGAGTCTATCAAGACTCTCCAAGGCTTATCAAAGCCTTTCACGTCCGCAAGGACTACCAGCAAACCTGGCTGGTACACCAACTCGGTGCTAGAAATCACCGCTTCCCTCGGGGCTTTGCGCTGTCGTCCCCTACCCTGGGGATTAACAGCACTAAGGGGTCCCCCAGTAGGGCGCCCCGCACCTACTGG
>JAPDHQ010002628.1:0-10598 GCA_026184515.1 Peronosclerospora sorghi
AATTGGATTTTGCAAGGGTACAGTAGCTTCATTCAGATTGTTGTACGCATGCACAATGCGCCACTTTCCGTTCAGTTTCCGAACACAAAAAGTGGGGGATGAATGGGGAGACTTACTCTCCCGTACCATCCCTGCCTCTTCTTTCCCCCTAAAGAATGCGTCGATGACGTCCCATTGCTCCTTGGGGAGAGGCCACTGCCTAGGGACGCAGTATTTGGTTCCAGGAGCCAAATCAATTTAATGTCGGACTCCCCGATCCGGTGGTAACCCCATCGGTGGGTTGTCACTAATGACATGTCCGAATTCCTTCAATAAGGAATGGTAAGGGTCCTCCGATCCGCAAGAATGTTGAGGCCGCTTCGGGCATTCAATGACTGTTTGTTTTGCACCAAAACTGACTCGTCCATCTTGGATGAGGAGTTCAACTCCTCTTCCGGACGCAACACGACGACCTCGTCGATTTCACCTGCTTTCACAGCAGTTACAATCTCGTTGAAGGACATCTCCTCCAACGACAACTGTTCGCCTACCCCAGTCAACCGTTCTAGGCTTACGCCTTCTGTGACAACACCTGTCACACTATTCATCATCAGATAGGACTGCTGACTACTGGCCTCGGGACTCATCCCGGGACCCATATGGGGGGAGTCAATTGCCCCATCTATTGGAAGCGCATCGCGCCTATCCACAGAGGTCATTACCGCTACCACCGGTGACTCGCCGGTCTCACCTAATATGGCGTGGTCGGAATCAATTCCGACTTGCGGAAGAGAAAAACTACGGGTCTCTTTGCTTGGAAGCGCCTCGCGCTTAACCACAGGGGTCTCTACCCCTACCACTTGAGTCGCAACGTTTTCGCCTAACATGGCGTGGTCGGGAACCCCGACCAGCAGAAGAGACAAACCTCGTTGTCTCTTCTCTAGGAAGCGCCTAGCGCTTATCCTCAGAGGAATCCACCTCTACCACTGGCGACTCACCAGTCTCGCCTATAACGGCGTGGGGATTAACCGCCGAATCCCCTTCGTCAAGGAACACTTCCTTGACCTCATTGGGACTGATCATCTCAGACATCCCAATATCTGGCATCTCACGCCAGAATCTTTTTTGCGATCGAGCAAAAGTGGGATCATGACTCGCCAATGCTTCACCCGATCGCGGGTGCGTTGAAACAATGGACTTAGACTTCCAGTCTATCCATGGCTCGTGGCGTTCCAGCCCCTGCATGCCCAGAATGAGTCCAAAATCCAGGACTAGGCAACGTTCTGAGCTATCGAAGTCTGCAAACTTCAGCTTAAGGTCAATCGAGACATTGGGTACAGAAAACTATACGCCTGTCGCTCGACGGGCCGTGACAACGTCACGAGAACGTGCCTCTAGGTCCTCGGCATACAGCCGGCTCTTCTCTACAGAAGCCCATCTGAGATAATTGTCAGACGCTCCAGAGTCTATCAAGACTCTCCAAGGCTTATCAAAGCCTTTCACGTCCGCAAAGACGACCAGCAAACCTGGCTGGTACACCAACTCGGTGCTAGAAAGCACCGTTTACCTCGGGGCTTTGTACTGTCGACCCCTATCCTGGGGTTTAACAGCCTGAGGGACCCCGCCCCAGTAGGGCGCCCGCAACTACTGGGAGCCGTCGTTTCCCGACGGCTTGGGCGAGGGCCTTTTTTCCGCACTCATCCCCTTCCAGCGACTATCTCGGTGGGGATTTTGTGGACATCTGCTCCGCAGATGATCCACGCTTCTACACAGGAACCACCTTAGCGGCCCATGCCGCTGCAACATTGCAAGGAGCTCCGACTCGAAGCTCTGCGAAAAAGAGTCAGAGTGACCCTTAGCGGAAGGTTTCCCCTCCACTTCGACCTGACTCAGGTCCATGGGTTCAGGACCCACCTTAGAGGAACGAAAGTTACTCTCGGCGTTAAACGCCATCTTAAACGCCTCCCCCAGAGATTGGGGTCGGCATCGGTTAAGCTCCGAACGTGCTGGCCCTTCTCTCAGGCCTCCCATGAACACGGGAATGGAACATCGTCCCCTTACGCTTTCGCGTACATCCCTGCCAACGGGTTCTTCAGTTCTTGGATGTACGTTTCCAATTCCCTAGTGCCCTGACGGCACCTTAGGAACGCCAGCTGATACTGGAAAACCAGATCAGGCGTAGCGTACATGTCCATAAGCTTTCGCTTAAGGACTTCCCAGGTCGGGAACCCGTTCGTGACCGAATCCGGACACGTAAACGCCCATGCACGGACTTTGCCCGTAAGATGGGTTAGTGCAAGTCCCACTTGCTAGTGATACTCGATCACATTCGCTGTGGGGAAGGCCGTTTCGGCCTTTCAGCCACACATAAAGGTTATCACCCTTTTAACCGGTGATTTCATTTATCTTAAAGGATAACGGAGGGTGCACCCCCGTAGACGCAGGATAACTTCCGCAAAAACTCGCCTCATGGTCGATGAGGGCGTTCACCCCTCACGCACGGTATCAAGACCCTGCTCCACTAGGAGGCGCATGTCATCCTGACCCAATATGGGTACCAGCCTCTTAAAGGCTTCTTGTTGGACGGGGGGTTGCTGATCCCAATCGTCCTGGTCCATCCTTTGCAGAGGATTCCGTCTACCAACACAGGTGTTGGATTGACTACTAGTGCTACCAGATGTAGCCGGTGCGTAAACGCACGGTTCGGCTAGCGCACAGAGGAAGCCTTTCCTTAAGCGGCGATACGCCGCTACTTAGCCGATACGCCCTAATCTAAGGGATTAGTGTGAGATTGCTCTCTCACTCGGGGCCAAGATTCCATGAGTTTACTGTTAGCGTACTCTAACGCCTTACTCTAAGGCTTCCCTTATTAGGGAGTAGCTAGGGGAGTTGCTCTCCTGCTACAACACTCACTGCACGCTCGACCGTTCCGGGTCGTGCGTCTATCAGGATAGTGTACATTGTAAGCTGATTTATTATTTAATATGTAATTAGCCTAACTTAATAAAATAATGTAAACTTTATGTAATACTAGGTAGAACTTAATTAATCCGTGCCTAGCCGAAAATGTAATGTACACCGCCTGTGTACCAACACGTGGCAGGCTGCCACGCCTTCACAAAGGGCTCATGCCCTGATTGGTTAAAACAACCAATAATTCCGAACCTTTCGGACTGGTCAATATCTGACCTTAACCGTGGTGTACTTACGTACACTAATGTAACCACATGTAACCCGGTTACAGTGAAGAAGAATGTGTCAACCAGCGTAGTTCTTCAAAGCATCCTGGTAAACCGAGGGTGTCATGAGGTGGAAGTTGAAACAAGTTGGGGGCGCGTGTGAACAAAAGTTTCCACTCAAGTCGGCCAGTACTTGAGTCTTTTAATGCTTGTGGCGAGGAGCACTCTATGTGTCAGTATAGAGCGCTGGGGATGAGATCTTTCGTAAAGATAAAAAGAATAAAAGAGTAAAAGCGTATTATTACAGTTAAAAATTTAGTCACAAATCTCTAATCACAAAATTTAATCCCACATCTCTAATCACAAAATTCATATATAAAACTATTGAAACCACCGTGGTTCCGTCCTTTGAAAAAAATCATCGATTGTGACATCCATCGTAATTTTTTCAGCACTCCTTCCAGAAACACTGAGGTTTAAAGCAAACCGATCTGCTTTCGCAATTCCACAATACTCATTGCTCTTAATGCCTTGGTTAAAAGGTCAGCCAGCATAGCTTTGCTCGCAACGTGAGCCTGCTTCACCGTTTCTTTTCAGCACGTAATCTTCTAAAAAATTTAATTTCACGTCGACGTGCTTCGCGATGGATGCATTTCTTTCACTTTCCAATTGTTTAATCGCAGCTTGATTCTCAATTCGTAATACCCTAGGCTATTCGTTCTCAATCCAATTTCACCGAACAATTCTTGTAATCTCAGTACTTCCTTTCTGCCTGCTGCAGCTGCCACAAACTCGGCTTCGGCAGTACAGTTCTACTGAGTTTGTGTTCTTATTGCTCCATCCCACGACAACAATATTTATGTAGCTGATGACATCACTCACACTTTCTCTGTCACTTGCATGCGCTGCGAAATCGGCATCTGTATATGCCATGAAGCGTAAAGGTAACTGGAGTTCTTCGTCGTTCTCAAAACCAGATTGGCATCTTTTGTTCACTTCAGGTATCGCAGAATCCTTTCAGTCATCTTGTAGTCTCCCCACGTCGGTGCGTGGGTACGTCTTGTCACTTAATGGACGGCAAACGATATTTCCGGTTGAGTACAGCGGGACACCCATAACAAACTTCCAACAATTTATTAAAAAAGGGGAATGTTAAATCGCCCTCCCCCGCCCATTTCTACACATCCCGGATGTGGAGAGAACAAGCGTCTCACTACGACTACTACGAAGAGGTACGACTTACGTCCGCTTCTGTAAGGGAATGTACAAAAGCACTAACGTTATTCATTTGAGCATCAAGTGTCTCACTTAGTCGCTGCACACAATCGTCAACTTGAATTGGTGCATTTCCAAACACATAAATGAACGGAATTTTAGTCGTGTCACTAGCGATAAAAAATGAAACGGATGCTTATTAACACCTGCCCACGCAATTTGACAAAAACTACCTCCGAGTCTCACCTCATACACGTGCGACCGAATGCACAATGCAGTCAGCTGCAAGATGCTGTGCTGCCACTTCATCTACACAGCATCTACCATACGACGTGTCTCCGAGCACAAAAACAAGCTCCCATTGGCCCACCATCTCTTTTTTTAATTTCTGCTGAACTTAAGGAGCATTTGGCAATAGCGAATCGGGAAACTGGAGAGAAATTTTCTTGTATGCACCAAGACGGAGCTGCTCGACGATGGTGAGTTGAATGTCATAGTACTCAAAAATATCATAATCTTCTACGGATACATCATCTCTTTCATCCACTTGCACTTTCGCTTTAATAGCTCGCGAGCCATCGTCACATTCGAAGGCTAAGGCGACGGTCATTAGCTATAACTTAATTTACAATATAAAAAGCGCATGGTTACATCGATGTGTAGAAATGGGCGGGGGGGGTCGATTTAACATTCCCCTCAAAAAATTATGGTCGGAAAATTTCCACCCGCTCTTTCGGTCAGTGGCTGATTATAGTTTTCGAAAGAATCCACACATGAAATAGGTACTCTGACCGTATTTGCATGCTCCAATCCATACTTTCTTAGGGTCTCAAAAATCATTGTTTCTTGATCAATCGTGTATCCTTTCTAGGGATCACCTTTAATTCGCATTACAAGATTTTTTTCGACAATCCACAGAATTTCAGATCTAATTTTTTCATACCACAAAAAAATTTCGACCACATGTTGTATGTTCCAGTAATTGATTAGTCATTCAAATACACACCGACAACCGTTACATGCTCGTATTGTTTTTTTTTTACATAAAAGCACGCATCTGTCATGTATTGCATAAATTTCAAATCCAGTAACGTTTTTTGTAGCAATTCATACCACAAACGTTCAGCTTGTTTCAATTCATACAAATTTATCGTGAGGCTTAACACAAGTTCGTTGCTTGATTTCACTCAACAGTCTTTCAGTTTTCTTGTGAGAGCTTCATTACCTGTGGTATACTTAGGTAGATTTCATTAAAATCTTCTGTTACGGCTTTTTGGTACGCACTGGGGACATCACCGCGCTTGACAGGAACTCCCCATATTTGCGATAGTACTCATGTTACTAACTCCCATCACTGTAGAAAACTTCATATAAAACTGTTCTCCAAACCCTTGTATATCGCCACGGGCATCAAACTCGCCTTGTATCTTTCCACGGATCCTTCTGCCTTACGTTTGGTCTTGTAGACCCACTTCGTAGGCCGTGGATCTTTTTCCGTCTTTCTCGCAACCTACCAGGCTCCCATATCCTCCAGAGATTTAAGCTCTTCCGCTTCGGCCTTCATCCACACGTCCGAATCCGGCCATTGGTGGGCTTGTGCATACGACGTAGGGTCATTAATCGAAACATGTCCTCCATTGGTGTCACAAACATCTGAAACTGCAAACGCGACCATAACATTCCTTTCTTCCGGAGCTTCATTTTCTTCTCCTGGCGTATGTTTTTCCCCCTCTTCTTCCAAGGAAGATCTTCTCTTTGAGTTTAGCTTCTTCTTCTGTTTGGCTGCATCATAAGCCGCATCTTTTAACGTATTCTTTAGTTTCCGATTCTATTTGCGATTCTGAGAAGCATTCGACTGCTCCTTTAAATTCCCCGATTTCTTCTCTTCATGAACGTTACTTTTTTTGGTGCCTCCTCCAGAGCATCTTCATTTTCCGTGTGGTGAAGTGCAAGTGAAAATTATTGACCAGTTTGTACCAGTGTACCAGTTTTCAAGGCAGATCGATCGGGTTGGCTGAAAGGACGGAATATTTTGGGCCAATCGTGTGCTTGGAGTGTTATGTACGCAGATTTGAGGTAAGGCACACGGTTTACATATAGTTTACATATTGGATTTTTAATTGGATATTAAATACAGTGCTCGTATTACAACGAGTTGCGTAACTCGCCAATGGCTCCGATCTGAGTCATTGGGAGCGGAGGTCTAACAGGGCCCCCTCTCGCTCGTTAAGCCCGGCCAGGACAGAGCTCCACCGGAAACCCCACGACAGGGAGCATTCATTACGTTCACTCACCCCTAAAGTTCGGCCACGTTCAAAGGAGACGTGTTATTTTGGCTGGGTTACTCATCGCGATCTGCTGCGATAAAGTCCCAGGAATTGGCTGGATTACTCATCGCGATCTGCGGTCAAGTGACAGAAACTTTTATTGGCTGGATTACTCATTGCTCTGCAATTGTAACGGGGTTACATTTGGTTACGTTAGTGTACGTAAGTACACAACGGTTAAGGTCAAGTATTGACCAGTCCGAAAGGTTCGGACCTATTGGTTGTTTTAACCAATCAGGGTGGGAGCTCTTGGTGAAGGCGTGGCAGCCTGCCACGTGTTGGTACACAGGTGGTGTACACTACTTTTGGCTAGGTACGAATTAAGGAAGTTCTACCTAGTATTGCATAGAGTTTATATTAGTTTATTAAGTTAGGCTAATTTTATATTAAATAAATAAATCAGTTAAAAAATACACTGAATACTGCTAGGCGCACGACCCGGAACGGTCGCGCGTGCAGTGAGTGTTGTAGCAAAGGGGAGAACCTCCCCTAGCTACTCCCTTCTAAGGGAAGCCTTGGAATAAGGCTTTAGTGTTTACTAACCGTAAACTCAGGGAATCTTGGCCCCGAGTGAGAGAGCAATCTCCCACTAAACCCTTATATAAGGGCGTATCGGCTAAGTAGCGGCGTATCGCCGCTTAAGGAAAGCCTTCCTCTGTGCGCTAGCCTCACCGTGCGTGTACGCACCGGCTACATCTGTTAGCACTTGTAGTCAATCCAACACCTGTGTTGATAGACGGCATCCTCTGCAAAGGATGAATCAAGAGGATTGGGGTAAGCTAGCCCCCGTCCAACAAGAAGCCTTTAAGAGGCTGGTACCCATATTGGGTGAGGATGGTATGCGCCTCCTATTGGAGCGGGCCTTGATGCCGTGCGTGAGAGGGTTACGCCCTCATCGCCCATGAGGCGAATTATCGTGGAAGTCATTCTACGTCTACGGGGGTGCGCCCTCCGTTATCCATCAAGATAAAGGAATTCACCGTTGAAAAAGGTGATAACCTTTATGTGTGGCTTCGCGAGGTCGAAACGGCCTTCGCCACAGCGAATGTGATCGAGGATCACTAGCAAGTGGGACTTGCACTAACCCATCTTACGGGCAAAGCCCGTGCATGGGCGTTTACGTGTCCGGATTCGGTCACGAACGGGTTCCCGACCTGGGAAGTCCTTAAGCGAAAGCTTATGGACATGTACGCTACGCCTGATCTGGTTTTCCATAATCCGCTAACGTTTTTGAGGTGCCGTCAGGGCACTAGGGACTTGGAGACATATATCCAAGAACTGAAGACCCTGTTGGCAGGGATGTACGCGAAAGCGTACGGGGACGATGTTCCATTCCCGTGTTCATGGGAGGCCTGCAAGAAGGGCCAGCACGTTCGGAGCTCTTACGATGCCGACCCCAATCCCTGGGGGAGGCGTTCAAGATGGCGTGTTTTCAAGATGGCGTTTAGCGCCGAAAGAAGCTTTCGTATCTCAAAGGTGGGTTCTGAACCCATGGACCTTAGTCAAGTAAAAGCGGAGGAGAAACCTTCCGCTAAGGGTCACTCTGACTCTACCTCGCAGAGCTTCGAGTCGGAGCTCCTTGCAATGTTGCAGCGGCATGGGCCGCTAAGGTGTTTCCTGTGTGGAAGCGTGGATCATCTGCGGAGCAGATGTCCACAAAATCCCCACCGAGATAGTCGCTGGAAGGGGATGAGTGCGGAAAAAAGGCCCTCGCCCAAGCCGTTGGGAAACGACGGCTCCCAGTAGTTGCGGGCGCCCTACTGGGGGGCGGTCCCTCAGTGCTGTTAAACCCCAGGATAGGGGTCGACAGTACAAAGCCCCGAGGTAAACGGTGCTTTCTAGCACCGAGTTGGTGTACCAGCCAGGTTTGCTGGTCGTCCTTGCGGACGTGAAAGGCTTTTATAAGCCTTGGAGAGTCTTGATAGACTCTGGAGCGTCTGACAATTATGTCAGACGGGCTTCTGTAGAGAAGAGTCGGCTGTATGCCGAGGACCTAGAGGCACGTTCTAGTGACGTTGTCACGACCCGTCTAGCGAGAGGCGTATAGTTTTCTGTACCCAATGTCTCGATTGACCTTAAGCTGAAGTTTGCAGACTTCGATAGCTCAGAACGTTGCCTAGTCCTGGATTTTGGTCTCATTCTGGGCATGAAGTGGCTGGAACGCCACGAGCCATGGATAGACTGGAAGTCTAAGTCCATTGGTTCAACGCACCCGCGATCGGGTGAAGCATTGGCGAGTCATGAACCCACCTTTGCTCGATCGCAAAAGCGATTCTGGCGTGAGATGCCATATATTGGGATGTCTGAGATGATCAGTCCCAATGAGGTCAAGATAGTATTCCTTGACGAGGGGTATTCGGCGGTTAATCCCCACGCCGTTATAGGCGAGACTGGTGAGTTGCCACTAGTAGAGGTGGATTTCTCTGAGGTTAAGCGCGAGGTGCTTCCTAGAGAAGAGACCCGTAGTTCATCTCTTCTGCAGGTCGGGGTTCCCGACCACGCCGTGCTCGGCGAACAAGTTGCGTCTCCAGTGGGAGGGGTAGATAACCCTTGTAGCCGGTGCGTACACGCATGGTGCGGCTAGCGCACAGAGGAAGACTTTCCTTTAGCGCGATGTGCCGCTACTTAGCCGATACGCCCTTTATAAAAGGGCTTAGTAAGAGATCACTCTCTTATTCGGGGCCAAGAAAAGAAAAAAAAAATCACTTTGGTTTACAAGTTAGCGTGAGCTAACGCCTTAACATAAGGCTCCCTTAATAAGGGGGTAGCTAAGGGAAGAACTTCCCTTACACTTCAACACTCACTGCGCGCGCGACTAGTCGAGGTCGTGCGTCCTGCAGTCATTTGAGTGAAATGTAAACTGAATGTATATTTAATATGTAATTAGCCTAAATTAATTTAAACTAATGTAAACTATATGTAATACTAAGTAGAACTTACTAAATTCGTACCTAGCTAAAATGTAGTGTACACCACCTGTGTACTAACACGTGGCTACCGGTCAATACTGACCCCAACCGTAGTGTACTCACGTACACCACATACTAAATGTAACCAGAATGTAACCCTGTTACACCCCTGTGGTTAAGCGCGAGGCGCTTCCAAGAGAAGAGACCCGTAGTTCGTCTCTTTCGCACGTCCGAATTGATTCCAACCACGCCTTATTAGGTGAGACCGGCGAGTCACCGGTGGTAGAGGTAATGACCTCAGTGGATAGGCGCGATGCGATTCCAATAGATGGGGCAATTGACTTCCCTCATCTGGGTCCCGGGAAGAGTATCGAGGCCAGTAGTCATCAGTCCTATCGGATTCTGAATAGCGTGACAGGTGTTGTAACAGAAGGCGTAAGCCTAGAACGGTTGACTGGGGTAGGCGAACAGTTGTCGTTGGAGGAGATGTCCTTCAACGAGATTGTAACTGCTGTGAAAGCAGGTGAAATTGACGAGGTCGTCGTGTCGCGTCCGGAAGAGGAGTTGAACTCCTCATCCAAGATGGACGAGTCAGTTTTGGTTCAAAACAAACAGTCATTGAATGCCCGAAGCGGCCTCAACATTCTTGCGGATCGGAGGACCCTTACCATTCCTTATTGAAGGAATTCGGACATGTCATTAGTGACAACCCACCGATGGGGTTACCACCGGATCGGGGAGTCCGACATTAAATTGATTTGGCTCCTGGAACCAAATACTGCGTCCCTAGGCAGTGGCCTCTCCCCAAGGAGCAATGGGACGTCATCGACGCATTCTTTAGGGGGAAAGAAGAGGCAGGGATGGTACGGGAGAGTAAGTCTCCCCATTCATCCCCCACTTTTTGTGTTCGGAAACTGAACGGAAAGTGGCGCATTGTGCATTCGTACAACAATCTGAATGAAGCTACTGTACCCTTGCAAAATCCAATT
>JAPDHQ010002634.1:0-10691 GCA_026184515.1 Peronosclerospora sorghi
TTTTTTTCGTCATCAATCACACATTGTGCTCCATTTTGCATGGCCGTAGTGTTGATGTGATCGGCACTCTTATTCTACTCCATTTTAATATGCAGCAGATCATGATCAAGCCATTGGCGGAGGAGTTTTAACGCGCGCTGTTGCAATACTTGCAATCGCGTATCCTTGCACTCTATTTCGCCACGCATCTGTCTGATCACCAAATTCGAGTCTCCACACACGATCACCCTTCCTTTGGTATATTGCGACAGTAGATCCAAACTTAGAAGCAATCCATGATACTATGCTTCATTCACCGTAATGTTAGGTGCATGATCAGCAACCGCGATCATGATCTTACACTCCGGAAATTTCCACAAAATAGCACCAAACGCACCAACACATCGCTTAACACTTGCAGATCCATCGAAACAGATCATGTATAAATCTTCTCCTTTCTCAACCGTGGGAGTTGGTACCTCAATCATCTGCCGAGGTTGCTTTTTTGGTGCGATCGCGATCAGGGCTTCATCAATTTCGGTGCGAGGGGTGATACTTGCGGCTAACGCCCCTAGTACCTCCTCTTCTCCATGCACACATTTCTTGATCTCCAAGTCCCATTGTGACAAGATAGCAGCCCATCTCTCAAATCGTCCGTCTAGCCCGTTGGATGTTAATAACCACTTCAACGTGTATCGAAGTGACAGGACAGTGATTGCCTTTCCGACCAGCATCGTAAAGTAGACTTCCAAAATTCGCAGAAGATCCAACACTTCCTTTTCGACGGTGATGTAATTCAGCTCACCGCTCTTCAGTGTCCGGCTAGCAAATGCGACGGGGAGATATACTTTATCATGCTCTTGCACTAACGCGCCACACACTGCCAACTTTCTGTCATAAACCACGATCACCGGCGTTTTGGCTTGATCGAAATGGCGCAGGGTTGGGGATGACGCAATCTTCGCTTTCAGCATACTAAATGCTAAATGCCACTCGCGCCCTGATTAATCGATCGTCTTCGCGATCCGGACTCTCATTGATCGATGATCGACTCTTTAGTTCTTGATAATCTGTTTCTCGTAACTCATAGAGTACAGCAGCATAGATCGCGAAGTCTTCAATAAATCGACGGTAGTAATTCAGACTTCCCAAAAACGATTTCATAGCACGCAAAGTGCCAGGAAAGGGCAAATCGATCAGATCATCCAAATTCATCGGATTTATTTCCAAACCGCGGCTAGAGATGTGGTGTCCTAAATAAGGAACTTCACTTCGCCCCCAGTACAATTTAGCACGCTAATCGACAAGTTCCACTGATCGCACTTTTCCAATACGTTCCGCACTTTATCACACAAGGTTGTCCATGTAGGTGAAGGGATCAAAATATCATCGATATATGATCGTCGTTGCAACACAGACGGGCCTTGCGCTTGGTCGGGCTCTCCCTCAGTAAATAAATCAGTTGACTCCCTTAAACTTTAGATACCCATACAACGAACTATCGATCAACCGCTGGTAGATCTGCGGAGCATTCTTTACCACAAAGGGCATCCGATTGCATTCAAACAATCCAAACGGGGTAAAAAAGCCTAAATCTGACGTGCTCGATCGGTCATAGACACGACACAAAACCACTTGCCATATCCAAAGAGCAAAACCACAACACTTTATCCAAATCTTTGAGCAGATCAGAGATAAGAGGCATTGGGTACACCATCAAGCGCGTGAGCTGATTCACTGCGCGATAATCGATACATAATCGAATACCAACCCCATTCTTCTTCACGATGATCACTATAGGTGATGCCCACGGTGATGTAGATCGCTGGATGATCTTCGTGGCCAATAACCCCTTTATCAAGGATGATAACTTCTCGCGAAATTGTGGTGCAACCTTCCGACACTTTTGAGCGATCGGGCGCGCATTGCCTACGTCAATATCACAAACAACTCCATGTGCAGCAGGATGCAGAGCGTTTCCTTTCCCGATCAACAGATGTTTCTTCGCACAAATTATATCGCCAAGCTGATCAATTTCCTCTGCTGTGTTAATCGATGGATCACCAACTTGAAAATCGTCCTTTCCACTTCTTCGGTACTTGCGGACACTTCAGGCAGCGTGGAAATCTGTTTATCCAGCTCTTCCACGAACAAATCTCCGCCTTCGTGATAGCACACTTGATCATCGGTAGGAATCACACCGAATTCACCGGGATCGGCTGAGACGGGATGCTCACGCATATCTTGACCAGACTAATCTCTTGCAACAGGTAGTTCAACTTCGTGACCAAGGGTCGGACCCTTCACACGCAGCTCCGGATCTCACTTCTCTTGCACTTCTTGCACTTTCTGCGATCTTCCGGATACTAATGTGACAGATGCCGTTATCGAGTCCGTAGGTCGTACTAAAATTCCTTGAGGAATAGGATACTCCTTTTTCTCGACCAAAGTACCTCGATCGACACTTTCTTGATCGTCATGCACAGAATCTGTAGAAGCTTGATACGCGAGATTCTGCCACTCCTTATAACGATTATATCCCACCGAAATAAACCCAGGGAGACGGGGTACGTCATCCTTATTCATCCAGATGCCTAAAGTCGTATCGTCGTGTAGGATGATCGGATGATCGGCAACGTTCGTAATACACAGATATCGTAAATAGCCCACGCCCCTGGTCACAGTGGGGACCCAACCTTTTCCGCGTGTAATCCATAGCTTCTGAGATCGCTGATCACGAATCCGAACCTCAGCAGATCGACCTACTGGGATCTGCTCATACTGATCAAGTTTCATATAGTTTCCACTTGACCCGTATACTGTCGACGCCCTTCCAATGGGATGATCACTTCATCAGGCAAACTTATTGCACCGTGGGCAACGTCCAATCGAACACCAGCTGGGATCATAAAATCCATACCCAATATAACATCTTGACCAACAAGCTTTCCCACCCATGCGTGGAAATAATAAACCAAAGAACCTGCTAACGTCACCTTGATCTTATTGCGCTCTCTGTGAGGTATGCATTATATCCGGTACCAACACATTCTTGTGTTTGGCTCGTGTCGATTTGGAAACCCACCTTACGAGCAAAGGTTGAGTCGATGATCGACACTTCGGCACCAGAATCAAATAGCAACGTGACACGTTCGTTATTGATTTTGACGCTGGCCTCGGCTTGTTTAAACCATTTCTTGGGCGAGTGATACTTCAAATATCCACGTGATTCACCCGGAAGAAAATCAACTTACATGATCACCGGGGGCCTAGAAAACTCATCAATACGGAAATTAGCCAAACGTGGTAAATCAGGCTGATCGCATTTTTGATTATCTTTTTCTTCTGCTTGACCATCCCTCTTCTTATCCACATATGCAAAAATACACAAAACAGAACGCTCGTCTTGTACCGGATTCCAACCTGGCGAGCGTCCTAGTTTAACTTGTCTTCGGCTTCCTTGGGCAACATTCCGGGATACTTGGTAGGGTTGTACCACTGGCGAATACGATTGTAGAATTCTTCCATAGGGCACTTGCCAGCGTCATGAATTTCGCCGCACGCACGGCAGACATACAAGCAGTGATCCGTCGGGTGTCCATTCTTGCCAGACTTCAGACAGGTCCGGCGCTTCCAACAACGTAAATTGTCATGCTTGATCGATCCACAATGACTGCATTTCTTCGTCGCCCCTTGATCAACTGCACTTGATTCAATTTGTTTACCAGATCTAGACTCGCTAGGTTGATCGTGCGTCACTGGTTGATCGCGCATAGCATCAATCATGTAGCGGCACTGATAACCGTCACTTCCACTGTCCTCTGAGCTTGATTCTTCCCTTCCAGACATCATCTTGATCTCGCGCACTGCTTTAGACTTCCGCGCCGGGGAAGATGCCCGATCATCGCCAAATTTCTGGCGGAATCGGCTAGTGCCAACCGCCGCTATTGGCTGGCACGACTTATTGCGTGCATAATCCCACAGCGTCTCTTCCAAATCCGTAACTTTATCCAAACGCAGAAGTGCCAGTTGATCAACGAATTCGCGATTAGTCAGCGTGTCAAGAAAATGTTGCACATGTTCACGCAAAATCGTAGACGGTCCGTCCTTGATCGGCAACTTGGCTCGCATTCCTGCCACATTCAACCGGTGAAGAAACTCAATAGGAGTTTCATCAGATCGTTGCTTCGTGTAGTAGTATTGGTGATATGCCGACTGACCACTTCCACAGTACTAAGTTTCAAACTCATCGACGAGACATTTCCAGGTTCCACGCGTCGCTCTGCTCAGCTGGCGATGCCAATTGCGCGCCGGTCCTTTAAGCACATCACCCATAATCAAACACTTCTCATGATCAGAGGCTTCATCACGCATAAATGCTGATTCAAGGCGACTGATCCAGTTTCGCGCTTGATCTTCATCCACTTCCTTCCCTGAGAATTATTTCAGATGGCTGATCGCAGACATTCGGATCCTGGTAATCGGCTGTTGATCAGGCACTCCGGTGTATGATGACGCAACCGTAGCTTGTCGAGGCTGGGTAATCGGCTCATCTGGATCGGTATAATTACGCTGGGATTGTTGATCATGGAACGAATACACGGATTCCATGTCGACATCCTTAACCGTCGCCGATCTTCCTGGCTTTTATTGATGATCACGGAGCGAATGCACAGATTCCATATCAACATCCTTGACTGACGCAGCTCTCCCTGGCTTTCGCTGGTCACTTTTCGTGCGTACCACTTCAGGTGTCTCCTTGCCTCTTTCCTCATCCAAAAACCTCCCTATAGCCTTATCAAAAAATGTTTGCAGCCGTGGGTCCTGCGATGACTGATCATCTTCTGCCTTGACTGATTGAGGTTCCTTCTTAAAAACTGAGAACTTGGCTTCATCCTTCTTGCAGATCGTCATCCGGGTAATCTTGGGTTCCACACTATCAGCACTGCTCGACTCTACTTCAGACATGTCGCCCTCGGAAGGAGCAGATTCATAACAGGATTCCCCGTGTGTTCTGACCCGCTTCAATTTTCAGCGGAGATCGGGGGGGGGGGGTTCCACCTTAGTAGATCGACCCACTATAGGCACCAACAGATCAAACAACCGCTGGGTAGCGGCCGCAACATCTTCTGGGTCCTGATAGAACACTTCTTCAGCATCGTAGACGCCTGTCGTCAGACTAACTTGCTTGATAAGGAGCGTTAGCCTTAAAACAATCGTAAGCTTGTCCTTCCCGTCCGCCACTGGTTGATCGAACGGTCCGTTCAGCTTTCCGCTGATCGTGACCCCGAGTAGGCTCATGATAGAATCCGTCAATAAGAAATCTTCCAGTTCCCCTTTGTAAACTTTCCTGTAAAACGTCCTCACCAGATCAGATTCCGTTAACACTATACTTGATCGACTTTCGTCGCTCTCCGACCCAGGCACCTTTATCAACACCTTCGGTTGGTCGGACTTGTAATATGTCACCACCGGCTTCCAATACGGATCATTATAGACACATGCAATAGGCGAATCATAACTTGCGTTCTGATCCGCAGGGTATCCCGAATGAGCCTTGGGAGTTGATTGAGGCTTTTCCTCCTTTATCTCATCAGGATACCTCCCAGGTCCTGATGATCAGCATTTCCTTTCTTCTTCAGACATGACGACGGCGAACTGCCTTCAATCACCACAACCACCTCCTCCTTTTCCACTTTAATCTTCAAGTCTTCTTCCGTTTCCACGTCCGCATCAAAGCCATCTTGCGTAGAATCGCTGAGATATCCCGCGTCGCCCAAAGATCCGGGCACGCGCACCATTGTGGCGGAGCGGCTGACCAGAGTGTTGACGCTCGATCAGGAGTTCCCACAGCGCCCGGACTACCGACTAACGAATGGGGTCCTCCGGTTGTCTTGGGACTGGCCTATGGCTTGCTCACCTTGTGTACCAGACGGCTTGGGCGTGGGTCGCTCTTCAGATGACAGAGAAGTAGCTCCGCGAAGTTCCGATGCAAGATTGGGATAAACTCGCAGTGGATCGACAGGTGTCGATCAGGTGCGATCAGGTGTGATCAGGTGCACAAAGTCGATGATCAAGACCGTTAATCAATGATCTTGTGACGAATCGGCGAGATTTCAGATGATCACAGGTCGATGATCAAGATCAGTGATCAGGGGATGATCAAGGTCGATAATCGATGACCAGGGGTGATCACGGGTGATCAGGGTCAATAATCAATAATCGCAGATTCCCGATTGATTTAGCTGATCCAGCACAACGTGGCGCGATTGAGGGTTGATGATCGCAGGTCGCAGGTTGCAGATAGTCGATCTTGGTGGTGATCAGTGGAGGGGTACTTGATCAGGTTGCGGAAGTCTTCACCACCCGATCGCCGAGCCTCTTAAGACTAGTCCGCTAATAGAACACCCAATACACTACGTATTCTAAGCTTAGAACTAAGCGGAGAGGGACGATCAGCGCTTCCCATGTGCTGATCGACGGACTTCGCAGAAATCCACCTAGAGTTCCCGTGGGGTGCTTAGAGCAGCCGAACGTCTAGGGACCAGATTCGGACCAATGGGGAAGAGGTGAGAGCTCACTGCTTGATCACGTTCCCAAAAAAATCTTTACAGAAGAAGCCGATGACACATAGGGCGGAGTTGCTGGAGAGTTCCCAATAACTACACGTCTACGGTGGTACAAAAAATGCACTAGATTCTCCCGCCCGGGAAGTAGATGTGCGTTTGCAATGAAGGGAGGCACTAGGTGCCGTCCCTGTAGGTGATATTAGTGATCGGACGCAAAAGGAGAATTCTTATTAGTGCTTATATCCTAGAATATACCAATTACCTAATTTCAACCAATCAGAACTACCCATCCCTTTGTGCTCCACCGACCAGTCACACCTGATTTCTCGGTCGTCCGTTAGTTACCGTTAAGTACCAGTACCTAGTCGTCGCTTCAAATCCGATGGCCCGTCCATGTACCCACAGCTGTACCCAAAGTTCTACCCACATTCTTACACAGTTGTACACACAGTTGTACCCAAAGTTCTACCCACATTTTACACAGTTGTACACACAGTTGTACACACAGTTGTACACACAGTTGTACACAAATTTTACGGTACACTTTGCCATAGTCTACTGCTGAGGCGGGGTTCGTGGCTGCTGCTGTTGGAGGATGCTGTTACGAATGGATAATCTAGCAGCGATTAGGCAACTTGAGGACGAAGCAAGTGGTGCGGCGTCAAAGCATGTGGATGTCAAGCTCAAGTTTCTCAGGGACTATGTCAAGCGCGAAGCAGTGAGACCACTGCACGTGACCAGTGATGAAATTGTTGCGCACCTTCTGACGAAGCCACTGTGTGCAGCCAAGGTCTCATGCTTACGCAGCAAAATTGGTTTGAAGTGAAAACGAGTGATCACACGATGTTCGTGGAAGGAGTGTTGAAGGTTTACAAGCGTTGTATATGTAGTCCGGTATGGTACTACATACAAACTTCAAGTGAAGAGCGACCATTGTAGTCACTTATGCGTTTATGCATTTTTAGCTACTTTTGAATTTTATCTTTATATTAACTTTTAGGTTAGGTTCTTAAGTACTCATTTATAATTAGTATATTTTTAGGGACGGTCTAAATGGCAGCCAGTGAAATACTAACCAGCAGCAAGTGAGGCAGCGAATAGGGCAAAGTACCAGAAAGGATATACTTTAACCTTTTTTGGGGGGCTTTTATGCGCGTATCATTTAAAGATGGACATCTTCGTACAAGACCAAAAAATAGGTATACTCAATGTTTGTGTATTTGTGTCAGACTATAATTTAGTTATAGTCAAATATATTACTTTTGCATTTTCTTTCTTTGCGACGAGACGTTTTCTCTGACCGTTGATTCTTGGTGCTACGCATCCTCGCACATTCAGTGTGCTAATTAACTGACTAATTAACATCGCATTAACACGCAAGGCTTTGGTTGTTATGACCGCTGGATTTGTTGTGGAGATTATTGATTATTTGACTGATTCACGTGGAGGAACGTTTGACTAAGTGGAAGGTTACGTTTGGAGTGGACGCAGGGCATACTAAGTTGTAGTTTACGCATTAAGTTGTAGATTATCGATTTAATTAGCATGGTAAAGCACGTCGGCGATCAACACATCAGCATTATAATCAACATACTTTTCATTAATTCTTTGTTGGTCCTCTGGCTGCGTTCCCCCTCCTTCTTGTCCTCATTCTTTTCGTCCTTCTTTAGAATGAAAAAAAAACTTCCAAATGAGCTTTATTACGCAGCGCCTCACGCGCTTCCTCCAGCGTGGGAAACTTCTGAAGGTCCTGACGGAAGAAATCAGCAATATCTGCGGCGACTGCAGAGGTGGAGGCTGCAGGTTTCTGGGGAATATCTAAGGATGCTTCCTCTTCCTCATCTTCGGTGTCACTCAAGTCACCCTCCGGGCAAGGATTATACATTTCAAAATCCTTGGACATCTGCCCGACATTCTCCTCCGCATGAACGTCGAAGTCTTCATCGTCGTGAATATCATCAGGGCCAATTTGATCATCGGTGTTCGATTGTTCCCTCCGCGCGTCCACCTGGGCTTGAGGGGAACGATACTCGTCTTTCATCGTAATTCTAATATACCAAAAATAACCAACTTGTCAATAATTGCAGCATTCAAAGGAACATACGAGGCAAGGCAGAGTACGTGACTAGGAGTAGAGTGCGCTTAAGACTTTAACGATCAAAGGTAAGATATATGCAACTCTGCTCAAGTCAGTCCAGCTAACGTCTGTTATCAATGCCATCTGAAATATTGACAACTCACCTGACAAACGCCAGCCGCCGACCGCACATAACAGTCCCAAAAAGGTAAAAGTAAATCCTTTTTGGTACTTCACCCTAGTCGCTGCCTCACTTGCTGCTGGTTAGTCTTTCACTGGCTGCCGTTTAGCCCGTCCCATTTTTTTTACCTTAAAACACGCATTTACACCCTGCCCTCGTGCGCCCCTACCCTGATCAAGTAGGGCGCGCTTCTTTCACGAAACTTTCTCCCAGACGGTAAGGCGCTAACGGCCGATTCTGTCATAATTGGATTTTGCACGTACCCCCAACTCGTGTCAATTTCCTACACACACTCAATTGAAGAAGTCCCTGACGTGGTTAGATATCTTCACACGCTGTCTGTGAACTATCTTGGGGTGTTGCTTTCATCGCTAGTTGAATATTGGTAACGATACAATTCACAGACGAATTCAGCATATTCAAGGTACGAAACGACATCTACGACTCAAGTTTCTACGAATCTACGCAAAGATGCACCAGAAAACATTTTAACAGGCACGTGTGCGATCTATGCATGCTGGTGTATCCATCCTCGGATATGGTTGATCTCGTGTACGAGTCGATGCTTAAACGTTTAGCACACCCCAGGACCCGATTGAGAGTGTTTAATGGTGTGGCCGCTTAAGTACGGCTTGTTATAGCTATCAAGAACAACGAGATGATGAGCAAATCCAAGTTTACACGTCTTGAAGTTCACAAGCCTATGCTGACATGCGCTGTACTCATTCTTAATGTTTACTTTAAAAATGCTATTTGCGGGGCTTCGATTCCATCCCCGCACTTTCAACCCCGGAACAGCTCAAACCCCAAGGTGAACAAGGGAAAGATAAGACTGCTGGATGTTGGTATCACATGTAACTGCCACCAAATCGTTCGCTTCAAATGAAAGACAAGTGCTCAGCGGTGTTGAGCTATAACCACTACGGTTAACGAAAACGACATAAGCCTGTTGGACGCACGTTCCATTCTTCATCAGTTGAATGGACTGGTTCGAATTCGATACTGCTACGTTTATCACAGCAGCGATGCTGTAAACACCAGGTCGGTTAATTGACACCTCGCCAGTCGTCTGATTCACGAAAAAGTTGTCCGAGTCAATATTGTTCCACAGCAAGTTTGCGCCGATTTTTGTCGAAGCGACAAGCTCAATATGCACGGGTTCTACATGAATCTTTCCACAAAGTCGCTCCAATTCCTCTTGCTGGTCACGTAATTTGGACTCTAACACGTCAATGCGCTCCACCGAGACAGGGTCAAGAACAAATGTGTACTTTGCGACTCGCGCCGAGCGAAGAACGTGGATTTTGATCTCAAAATTCAGTTGAAGAGCTCCTCCTTTCAACATTGTCAACGTACGCTGGACGTCACTGGACTCGTCCAGTTCACCATTTAATGATTCTTGAAAGCTCTGACAAGGTGGTACACGTTATCTTTCAGCTAGAGACAGCATGAAATGCAGTTCTTACCCTTAGATAGTCCGCCGCTGATGCATCTGAGATAATGTTGCCTGATGTCACGTAGTCGTCTTTAACCATCTTGCCCTTATACCTGTTAATGATAAGAGCCTCACAATTATAGAAATAATAATAATGAGCACAGTTTAGTTCCAGTTCGTACCATTGCTTTTTACTTTTTCGGTCCTCCATCCAGATACTCAACTCGTTGTTTAGCAGCTTCAGCATGTAGCGGTAGGACGTCCTTGGCGATGTAGCGAATGTAGTTACGCCTTCCACTTCAATATCTTGTATCGGCGCCATAAATGCCTCAAAAATCTTAAGGAAAGCGCGTACGAATGCCGTGTCGAATGTCAAAATGAAATGTGCTATGCTTCATTGAGCATTTTTTTTGCATATGCAAACTGACAGGAAGTGACAGTACCTGTTGT
>JAPDHQ010002641.1:0-10885 GCA_026184515.1 Peronosclerospora sorghi
ATCAGCCTCCAAGTATTTTTCGTCTTCTAATTTTCCATCAACTTTTTTATGCATATACATAGGATCAGGACCAAGGTCCTGATCCTTTCCGGGACTATAGCATGACTTGCTATAGTCCCGATCGGCTCCGGTGGGAGCCTTTTGGGGAGGAAAAAAATATTAATCCCGATCTGGTCCTCCACCAGGCCAGACCGGACATCGCCATCTTTATCGAGAACGAAGACGTAAGGTGATAGCCTTTCCTTACGCCCTCTCCAGAACGATTCCAAAATTCAAATCTTCAAATTCAATCTTTGATGACACCTCGCGGTGATATCCACGATCACCAAGTGATCTGGGAACGCGCACCATTGTGGTGGAGTCAAGTTCGAAATCGAATACATTTGTATCGACAACCTGACCACCACCATCGTGCCCAGCCTTCCAACTTACGGGGGGGTACCCCGCGGACCTCCACTCGAATTCTGGTCCGATCGTACGCTGCTGGCAGACGACCGGTAATCATCCAAAGACACTTGGTATGATTCACTTAAGTTCATCTCACCTTGTGTACCCGATGGAATGGGCTAGTTACACACTCGGTGGATCGGGATCGCAGATCGATCTGATTCTGTCTTGAATATGAGACCGTGCTGGCTAGGTGTACCTAGGGCGGAACTCTTCACCCCAGGTACGTACAGACCAGAAACACTTCCAAAAGATAAATTCCAATAGGTCGATCGTCCAAACGATCTAGACCTGTCCAATACGAAATAATAGAGGGTAGATCAATCAACCGGTCTAGCCCCTGACAAATATGAGAGAAGACCAAAACCGGTATAAACTCCAACCAATGTTACAATGAGCCAATATGTCCACGTGAAGACCCAATATGCCCGTGAAACTCCACAAACGATATCTCCACGTAAAGACCAATCCAGTGAATAGCACGTTCCAAACCTACTTGACTTAAACTTGAGGAAGTCGACCAATGCGTGCTCCCGTCGAGGGTCTTCCGGCTGGCCAAATGCGCGTGTGGCGCGTCCAGACCGGGTATAATGAGCTAGAGGGGATTACTCGACCCTCTGTTCCCAAACACTCCGCGGCGGGCGGAGGTGACTGATGCACATAGCAAAGGTTTAAACGACCTCCTGTTGAGGTGTTATCCCGAAGGCAAAACCAAAAGATTCCAAACGACTTCTTCTCTTTTAGGCAAATCCACAACTAAAACCAATACTACCTCCCTACGGTCCCAGTATGTACCCACATGAAAATATGTAAAATATTCAATGTCAGGTGACTCACCAAAACTTGCGTTCTTGACACTCCTTGAATCTGATAGGCTAAAAAGCCCCCCTTGTTTAGACCAATCCGAAATTCGACCGGCTTTCTGGACCAAAAGTGAGCTAATTTGTGGTATACTTCACCACATATACGAACGGTGCGGCTAGCGCACAGAGGAAGAATATTCCTTAAAGCGGTAGCTACCGCTACTTAGTTGATACGCCCTTGTAAAGGGCTTAGTAGGAGAGTTCCCCTACTCGGGGCCAAGATTTCCGGGTTAGTTTACGACTTAGCCTTAACGGCTGTATTCCCTTTACGGCGTGTAAGTAAAGGGAGGATTCCCTCTTACCTACAACACTCACTGCGCGCGCGACCGGTCGAGGTCGTGCGTCCTCTAAATAGAGTGAAATGTAAACTGAATATATTTAATATGTAATTAGCCTAAATTAAGTTAAACTAATATAAACTATATGTAATACTAAGTAGAATATTCCTAATTCGTACCTAGCTAAAATGTAGTGTACACACCTGTGTACTTACACGTGGATGGCTGACACACCACCGCACCAACGGCCCCTGCCCCGATTGGTTAAAATAACCAAAGGTTCAAAACCTTTCAAACCGGTCAATACTGACCTCAACCGTGGTGTATTCATGTACACCAACATTATATGTAACTCGAATGTAACCCCGTTACATCCTCCTTCATCAAGAATATTTCTTACGCAATAATCAAAATCTTGTTGGAGAACTCCAACGCCAGTACCTCTGGCTGTCCACTGTACACCCTCAGCGGTGCTATGGACGCAAACTATTCCGACAGCTCGGAAGTGGACGCCCTTGGGGAGCTCTCCCCAACGGCTGGCCATGTTGATAGCGCCGAACGGCGCTATCAGTCATCCAACCCATTCCCCACACGTGGGGAAAACGCACTAACTTGTGCGCCACCGTTACCCGCTAGGGGTGATACCTCCAGGTTGCACAGGCAACCACCACCAATGAACCGTCCTTGGTTCAAGAGGCCCGACGTGCCGTACGGGCACGGAAGAGGCCTCGAGACCCTCAAAAGAGGGCTATAAACGCGGTCAAGAGGGGTTTAGCATCTTATACCCATTGACCAGCGGCTATACTGCCGCGTGAAATTGCGCATCGGAACCAACTCCCGGCCCGGCTACTAACGCCCAAACATTATTCCGTTAAGTCCTACCAGACGCGCCTCGGGAAACAGGCACGCGGTGACCTCGTGGATATTCTCCGAAAAATTCCCCTTGTTCTCGTGAGGGAAGAAAGCGTCGAAGACGCAGAACAGGCGTTCCGTGCCTGGGCGGAAAGGGAGAAACACCTCCCCAGTTTCGATGCGCTGTACAACAGCTTTTCCGAACACGACGTTCGGGTAGAGAGAGCGCTACGCTTGGCCTATGCTCAGGCCAAAGCGCAAGGGCAATTACCTGCCTCCTATTACACGCGCTCTGCTCTCGATGTGGTGCCGGAGAGCAATGCAAGCACAGCATCTGCCCCCGGCGAACTCCCAGCTATTGGGACTGAAGGGGCTTCTTCATCCCCTTTGGTCGTTGACTCTCAGTGGGATTTTCCCGCTCGAAAGCGTCAACGACGTCACGGCAATCCTGCCGCACGGGAGTCTCGTACTCCTACGAGTTATGGGAATGTGGATACCCTTTCCACTTCACCAGGTACTGGGTTTCACCCCGGTGATGGCGTCGTGCCATCAGGCGTTCCACATGGTAATGTGGAGTACCCTCCGTATCGAGTACTGGAGGAGGGGGTCTCGCTATTGCGGCGTGACTTCCACGAGCGCTGTGATCGGCACAGCCTTCGCATCCAAGATGCTCAGGATGAACTCCGCAACGAGGGGGGTGCGAATGAACGCATCGAGGAGCGGCTTGCCTCTCACGAGACTCATTGCGGAGCTTCAGGGTCGTATATCAACCCTGTCGGAGATGTTCCGACCTGTTGCGCCTTTCGGCTATCCATTTTCTCTCCCTCCTCCGAGAGGGGACCCGCCTCCGGGTTCTGGTATGGATTAAGCATACCCACATAAAAGGTTGGATGCGTACGCATCGCCTTTGGGATGTCTAAGGTGTACGACAAGCCCTTTCGGGCTAACACCTTAAAGGGGCCCACAAACCTGGGGCGCAGTTTATTGCGCAACACATTTGAGACTGCATGTGTAGGAAGATTTTTAGCGTTTAATAAAACACTTTCTCCTACTTTGTATACCTTTTTGTTACGCCGCCCTTTTCGGTCAGCTTTCTCCTTCTGTTTGTCTTGGCTTTCCGCCATGGCATCGCAGACGTGCCGTAAGACACTACGGCGCGTCGATAAAAACTTATCGATGTGCTTTCGCACAGATACAGGGCTGACATCGGGGAATCCTCCCCCCTCAAGCCCTGGTCTACACACACGTGGCGTCAACTGAACCCTCGGATTCACCAATCCGTACACGTAAAACGGGGTACACCCCGTAGATGCATGTACCGAATTGTTGATAACAAATTCAACCATCGGAAGCATCTCACTCCAACTCTTTGGAGAATCCGGACATAAACTCCGGAGAATATCCTCCACAACGCGATTAACGCGTTTCGTCTGACCTTCCGTCTGCGGATGATCCGCAGTGGACATGAGGAGTTTGGTGCCTAGCACCTTAAATAACGCTCCCCAGAATCGTCCCGTAAAACGGGGATCCCGATCCGACACAACGGAATCGGGTAGACCATGCTGTCGAAAGACACGGTCTAGGAACACTTTCGCTGTTCCCTGTCCATCTATGGACTCTGGCACCGCCTCCAGATGAGCCATCTTGCTCAAACGGTCTACAAAGACCAATATGCCGGTGTTCCCGGCCTTATCCTTCGGAAAACCGAAGATAAAATCCATGCTAATGGATTTCCAACACTCCGTTGGAACCGATAAGCTCGCCAAAGGCGCAGCTGAACTTGCAGAGGGCTTAACCCTCTGACACGTCTCGCAGGTGCGTATATACGTACCGACCCACTTATACATATTGGGACACCAATACAAAGCGCTTAAAGCGCTGTAGGTCTTATCCCGACCTAAAGACCCCCGGTAGGGGCGTCATGTGCCTCAAAGAGGACTCTATGCTTCAGTTCCTCATTATGAGGAACTACCACCCGCGGAGTGTCCTCCGCGCTCGTGTTATAAAATAGCAGACCGTCACAGTACCTGTAACGGTGTAAACGAGCTTTAGCTCGACTTGACAGGGTTGGCTCAGACGAGCCGAGACCCTTTTCACCTAACGCGCGGATAAGCGCTGTACACTGTGGGTCTTTCTCATACGCCTGGCGTATGAGATCCACAGACGAGGTGACGAATGTCACGTGAGCAAGCTCATAATCGGGACGACGCAACAACGCGTCTGCAAGAACGTTTTGCTTGCCAGGTTTATACTTAACCTCAAAGTTGTACTCCGCAAAGAAGGAGATCCAACGGGCCATCCGTTGCGAGAGATGAGGCGACTTTGCCGCTCTCCGTAAGGATGCGTTGTCTGTATAAACCACAAACGGCTTTGAGCCGAGTAGGTGAACCCTAAATTTGACAAGGGCATACTTCATTGCAAGTAGCTCATTATCATGAACGGAATAATTACGTTCTGCAGCTGTAAGCTGCCTCGACTCAAACGCGATCACGCGTTCTCTTCCCGCATCGTCTGCTTGTAACAAAGCACATCCGATTGCGAAATCGGAGGCGTCGCAGACGACACTAAATGGTTTCCCAGAATCTGGGAGAGCAGGAACGGGAGCTTTTAACAAGCTCCCCTTAACCGCTTCAAGCGTTTTGGTGTTTGGTTTCCCAACATCAATCAACATCCTTCTTAAGAAGGTCCGTCAATGGCTTCGCCGTTTCAACGTAGTTCTCGCTGTACTTGTGGAGATAATTGGCTAATCCAAGCCACTTCCGTAAATCTCTAAGATTTACAGTCAAAGGCCACTCCACAATGGCTTTCATCTTCGCGGGATCCGCCCGCACTCCATCCTTACCGATGAAGCATCCGAGGAAAGGAATTTCCTCAGCACCAAAGATACATTTGGATGCGTTCGCATATAACTTATGCTCCCGCATACATTCGAGCACAGCTCGAAGGTGTATAAGGTGCGTCTAAACATCAGACGAGTCGCCTTCCGCACGACTATGACGAATATATCGTCGAAAGTACGTCTGAGCGTACTTTCTATGAGGGCGGAAGAGTTGAGTCACCAAGCGATTGAAAGTCGCTGGTTCATTCGAAAGCCCCTGTGGCATTCAAAGCCACTCCCAAAGCATTCCACTAGGCGTGATGACCGCTGTAAGCGGAATATCGGATGCTCGCATGAGCACCTGATAATACCCGTCCACCAGATCTAAGGCACTGTACACAGTACAGCCCGCCATATTGTTCTAGAGGACATTATTCCGAGGAATCGGAGTCTGCATTGGTACAGTAGCTGCATTCAGCTTGTTGTACGCATGCACAATGCGCCACTTTCCGTTCGGCTTACGAACACAAAAAGTGGGAGATGAGTGGGGAGACTTGCTCTCCTGTACCATCCCTGCCTCTTCTTTCCCCTTGAAGAATGCGTCGATGACGTCGCATTGCTCCTTGGGGAGAGGCCACTGCCTAGTGGCGCAGTATTTGGTTCCAGGAACCAAATCAATTTCATGTCGGAATCCCCGATCCGGTGGTAACCCCATCGGCGGGTTGTCACTAATGACATCTCCAAATTCCTTCAATAAGGAATGGTTAGGGTCCTCAGGATCCGCAAGGATCTTGAGGCCGCTTCGGGCATTCAATGACTGTTTGGTTTGCACCAAAACTGACTTGTCCATCGTGGATGAGGAGTTCAACTCCTCTTCCGGACGCAACACGACGACCTCGTCGATTTCATGTGCTTTCAAAGCAGTATGAAACTCGTTGAAGGACATCTACTCCAACGACAACAGTTCGCCTACCCCAGGCAACCGTTCCAGGCTTACGCCTTCTGTGACAACACCTGTCACGCTATTCAGCATCCTGTAGGACTGCTGACTACTGGCCTCGGGACTCATCCCGAGACCCAGATGGGGGGAGTCAATTGCCCCATCTATTGGAAGCGCCACGCGCCTATCCACAGAGGTCTCTACCTCTACCACCGGTGACTCGCCGGTCTCACCTATAACGGCCTAGTCGGGGTCATTTCCGACGTGCGAAAGAGAAAAACTTCGGGTCTCTTCGCTTGGAAGCGCCTCGCGCTTAACCACAGGGGTCTCTACCCCTACCACTGGAATTACCACAGGTAACTCACCAGTCTCGCCGTTCACGGCGTGGGGATTAACCGCCGAATCCCCCTCGTTAAGGTACTCTTACTTAACGTCATTGGGAATGATCATTTCAGACATCCCAATCTCTGGCATCTCACGCCAGAATCGCTTTTTCGATCGAGCAAAGGTGGGTTCATGACTCTCCAATGCTTCACCCGACCGCGGGTGTGTTGATCCAATGGACTTAGACTTCCAGTCTATCCATGGCTCGTGTCGTTCCAGCCACTTCATGCCTAGAATGATTTCATACCTCGAGTCCAAATCCAGGACTAGGCAACGTTCTAAGCTGTCGAATTCTGCAAACTTCAGCTTAAGGTCAATCGAGACCTTGGGTACAGAAACCCGTACGCCCGTCGCAAGACGGACCGTGACAACGTCACGAGAACGTGCCTCTAGGGCCTCGGCATACAGCCGACTCTTCTCAACAGAAGCTCGTCTGACATAATTGTCAGACGCTCCAGAGTCTATCAAGACTCTCCAAGGCTTATCAAAGCATTTCACGCCCGCAAGGACTACCAGCAAACCTGGCTCGTACACCAAATCGGTGCTAGAAAGCACCGTTTCCCTCGGGGCTTTGTGCTGTCGTCCCCGACCCCGGGGTTTAACAGCACTGAGGGGTCCCTCAGTAGGGCGCCCCGCACCTACTGGGAGCCGTCGTTTCCCGACGGCTTGTACAAGGGCTTTTTCCCCACCCTTGGTCCCTTGTAGCGAGTGTCTCGCTGGGGATTTTTCGGACATCTGTTCCTCAGATGATCCGTGCTCCCACACAGGAAGCATCTCAGCGTCCCACGCCGCTGCAACATGGCTAAGAGCTCTGCCTAAAAGCTCTGTGGAAAAGAGTCAGAGTGACTCTTAGCGGGAGGTTTCTCCTCCGCTTCGACCTGGCTCAGGTCCATGGGTTCAGGACCCACCTTAGAGGAACGGAAGTTCCTCTCGGCTTTGAACGCCATCTTGAATGCCTCCTCCAGGGATTCGGGTCGGCATCGGAACAATTCCGAACGTGCTGGCCCTTTTCTCAGACCTCCCATGAAGACGGGGATGGACACATCGTCCGAATACGCTTTCGCGTACATCCCTGCCAACAGGGTCTTAAGCTCCTGGATATAAATCTCCAGGTCCTTAGTGCCTTGACGGCACCTCTGGAACGCCAGTTGATTCTGGAAAACCAGATCAGGCGTTGCGTACATGTCCATAAGCTTTTGATTAAGGACTTCCCAGGTTGGTAACACGTCCGTGACTGACTCCGAACATGTAAACGCCCATGTACGGTCTTTGCCCGTAAGATGGGTCAATGCAAGTCCCACTTGCAAGTGACAGCGGTCATGTTCGCTGTGGAGAAGGCCGTTTCGACCTTTCGCAACCAAACATAAAGGTTGTCACCCTTCTCTCCGGTGAACTCCTTTATCTTAAACGATAATGGAGGACGCACCCCCGTGGAATGACCTCCACCGCAACTCGCCTAATGAGCGATGAGGGAATTTACCCTTGCCTTTACGGCCTCAAGGCCCTGCTCCACTAGGAGCTTCTTCATGCCTTCTTCCCCCGTTAAGGGTAACAGTCTTTTAAAGGCTTCCTGCTGGACGAGGGTCTAACTATCCCATCGTCCTGATTCATCCTTTGCAGAGGATGCCTAGTCTACCAACACAGGTGTTGGATTGACTACGAGTGCTACCAGATGTAGCCGGTGCGTATACGCACGGTGCGGCTTGCGCACAGAGGAAGACTATTCCTTAAAGCGGTAGCTACCGCTACTTAGACGATACGCCCTTGTAAAGGGATTAGTAGGAGAGTTCCCCTACTCGGGGCCAAGATTCCCGGGTTAGTTTACGACTTAGCCTTAACGGCTGTATTCCCTTTACGGCGTGTAAGTAAAGGGAGGATTCCCTCTTACCTACAACACTCACTGCGCGCGCGACCGGTAGAGGTCGCGCGTCCGCTAAATAGAGTGAAATGTAAACTGAATATATTTAATATGTAATTAGCCTAAATTAATTTAAAGTAATATAAACTATATGTAATACTAAGTAGAATATTCCTAATTCGTACCTAGCAAAAATGTAGTGTACACACCTGTGTACTGACACGTGGATGGCTGATACACCACCACACCAAGGGCCCATGCCCTGATTGGTTAAAATAAACAAAGGTTCGAAACCTTTCAACCCGACCAATACTGACCTCAACCGTGGTGTATTCATGTACACCAACACTCAGTGTTACCCGAATGTAACCCCGTTACACTTATAAAGGGCTTAGTAGGAGAGAGCTCTACTACTCGGGGCCAAGATTCCCGGGTTGGTTTACTGTAGCCTTCGCTACTGCCTTAACGACAAGGCTCCCTTACTAAGGGTGTAGCTAAGGGGAGGGCTCCCCTTACGCTACGGCACTCACTACACGCACGACCGGTCGAGGTCGTGCGTCTGTAAGATAGAGTGAAATGTAAACTGAAGATATATTTAATATGTAATTAGTCTAAATTAATTTAAACTAATGTAAACTATATGTAATACTAAGTAGAACATACCAAATTCGTACCTAGCTAAAATGTAGTGTACACCACCTGTGTACCGACACGTAGATGGCTGACACGCCACCCCCCTAGGGCTTCTTCCCTGATAGGTTAAAATAACCAATGGCTCAAACCCCCTTCGAACCGGTCAATACTGACCCCAACCGTAGTGTACTCACGTACACCACCAACTGAATGTGACTCGAATGTAACCCTGTTACATCCTCCCCCATCAAGACTATTGCTTACGCAATAGTTGGAGAAGTCCAACTGCCAGTACCTCTGGCTGACCATGAGCACCTTCAGTGGTGCTATGGAAGAAAACTGTTCCGATAACTCGGAAGTGGATGTGTGGTGAAGTGTACCACAAATTTGGTCACTTTTGGTCAAGGCAGTTGGTCGAGTTTCCGATTGGTCTAAACAAGGGGGCTTTTTAGCCTATCAGATTCAAGGAGTATCAAGAACGCCGGTCTTGAGCGAGTCACCTGACATTGGGTATTTTACATAATTTTGTGTGGGTACATTAGGGACCATAGGGAGGTAGTATTATTGGTTAGTTGCGGTTTTTCCAAGTAGAAGTCTTTTGGTTACGAATTTTTCCAGGTAAAGGTTTTTTGGTCTAGGAATAAGTGGCAAAAACCTCTTCTGGTCTTGGTCTACACCGCAGCAAGGGGTCGCCGTTCTTCTTTTCACGTACACTAGTCGCCTCCTCCCGCCGCGGAGTGTTTGGGGGCAGAGGGTTGAATTATCCCCTCTCGCCTATTATACCCGGTCTGGACGCGCCGCACGCGCACTTTGGCCACCGGAAGTCCCTCGACGGGAGTACTATTTGGCGATCTCGACACTTTAATTCAAGTACGTTTGGAACGTGCTATTCACTGGATTGGTCTTTACGTGGAGATATCGTTTGTGGAGTTTCACGGGCATATTGGGTCTTTACGTGGACATATTGGCTTATTGTAACATTGGTGGAGTTTATACCGGTTTTGGTCTTCTCTCATATTGTTCAGGAGCTAGACCGGTTGATTGGTCTACCCTCTATTATTTCGTATTGGTCAGGTCTAGATCGTTTGGACGATCGACCTATTGGAATTTATCTTTTGGAAGTGTTTCTGGTCTGTACGTACCTGGGGTGAAGAGTTCCGCCCTAGGTACACCTAGCCAGCACGGTCTCATATTCAAGACAGAATCAGATCGATCTGCGATCCAGATCCACCGAGTGTGTAACTAGCCCATTCCATCGGGTACACAAGGTGAGATGAACTCAAGTGAATCAGACCAAGTGTCTTTGGATGATGACCGGTCGTCTGCCAGCAGCGGACGATCGGACCAGAATTCTAGTGGAGGTCCGCGGGGTACCCCCCCCCGTAAGTTGGAAGGCTGGGCACGATGGTGGTGGTCAGGTTGTCGATACAAATGTATTCGATTTCGAACTTGACTCCACCACAATGGTGCGCGTTCCCGGATCACTTGGTGATCGTGGATATCACCGCGAGGTGTCATCAAAGATTGAATTTGAAGATTTGAATTTGGAATCGTTCTTGAGAGGGCGTAAGGAAAGGCTATCACCTTACGTCTTCGTTCTCGAAAAAGATGGTGATGTCCGGTCTGGCCTGGTGGAGGACCAGATCGGGATTAATATTTTTTTCCTCCCCAAAAGGCTCCAACCGGAGCCGATCGGGACTATAGCAAGTCATGCTATAGTCCCGGAAAGGATCAGGACCTTGGTCCTGATCCTATGTATATGCATAAAAAGTTGATGGAAAATTAGAAGACGAAAAATACTTGGAGGCTGAT
>JAPDHQ010002648.1:0-10729 GCA_026184515.1 Peronosclerospora sorghi
CCAATCCAGTGAATAGCACGTTCCAAACGTACTTGACTTAAAGTGTCTAGATAGCCAAATCGTACTCCCGTCGAGGGACTTCCGGTGGCCAAAGTGCGCGTGCGGCGCGTCCATACCGGGTATAATAGGCAAGAGGGGATAATTCAACCCTCTGCCCCCAAACACTCCGCGGCGGGAGGAGGCGACTAGTGTACGTGGAAAGAATAACGGCGACCCCTTGCTGTGGTGTAGACCAAGACCAGAAGAGGTTTTTGCCACTTATTCCTAGACCAAAAACATTTACCTGGAAAAATTCGTAACCAAAAGACTCCTACTTGGAAAAACCGCAACTAACCAATAATACTACCTCCCTATGGTCCCTAATGTACCCACACAAAATTATGTAAAATACCCAATGTCAGGTGACTCACCCAAGACCGGCGTTCTTGATACTCCTTGAATCTGATAGGCTAAAAATCCCCCCTTGTTTAGACCAATCGGAAACTCGACCAACTGTCTTGACCAAAAATGACCAAATTTGTGGTACACTTCACCACAGCCGCCCCTGAGTCCGACCGTGTCGCACAACGATAACGGTCTGACTCACCCATCACTCGACCAACTGGACCTTGGTCACTCACACTTCTTCACCATGGACCAGCCATCTTCGCCACCTGCTCCAGGTACTTACTTTATTGCACTCGATCCTCTTATGCTTCCTCTTGACGCTTGTTCTTGTAGAAACTCTATGTGCCGAGTCGATCCACATTGCTTCACCTGTCCGGTCGGCTCGGTCTGGCAGCCCATGTAACTCTCCTGCACTTCAAACATCGGAAGGGTGTCAGAATGAAGCCGACACGCGGATGCAGGACATTCTTGCAGAAAACATGCGTCTCAGGACCCAGGTGGCCCACCAGGCAATACGAGGTGCGCATCTTTGGCCTTCGTCTTGTACTTGTCTTGACCCTCATTTGTCTTCAGCTCTCACCCCTCCCAGAGTGGTCAAGGCAATAGGTTCGCTGCTTGATGCTGATAGGCAGTCCGACGATCATGTTGACCATCTCCGACCAATTCTAGAGGAGCTGGTAAGTGCACGTCATGAGCTGTCCCGTCTGGAGGCTTATCAGTCCCATCTCCGGGATCAACTTGCACTTGTTCGCCGGCAGCAACTGGACGGACAGTTTGACGCGACCTCGCTGCGCATGCAAGGCGACGACTTCGCGCGACGCATTGCCGAGCTTAAATTTCCGTTCAAGACCAGACCGGGAAGTTCCGGTCTTATCAAGACAAGTCAGACGCTTGGACGCTAGAGTCGGGTCGTCGTCAGGTGGCACTAGACCAGTGCCGCCAGCGCTTGATGAACTTGCTGCATCCGTGTTCGACTGCTTCCTCCAGCATAGATTGGTCCGCGTTGGCAACCTTAGTCGCCTCGGAGCAATACCAAGACCGCTTGCAGCAGGACTAAGACCGCTTGCAGCAGGACTAAGACCGCTTAGTTGCAGCAGGACCAAGACCGCTTGCAGCGGGACCAATACCGACACCGTTCATTGGCTGATATTCAGCAGCCCGAAATTGCACACAAATCAAAGAAGCGCGCGGATGCGTCGGGTAGCTCGAGGGCGCGGGGCACTGCGCGCGAACCCAGACTCGAGGGAAAGCGTGCAGTGCCTCATAAGCGAGACAAGACACAGGCGCTTCTTATGGACTCGGACTCGGACACGGACGGAATCTACGGCCCCTGGAAAGTCGAGAGCCCTCGCGCCGTACTGCAAATCGCACCAAGCACACAGGGGGCTCGTCCGAGGTGGACTCCAGCGAAGGGTCCTGCGATTCCGAGCTTATGGTCGCCATCCAGTCCAAGTCACAAACGAATTTGCGTGAAAGTTTCATCCAAGTGGCGTCGACATTGGGGTCAGAACAGAAGACCGGTTTGCCAAGTGACGGCACACCAGTGTCGGCACCAGCGAAGCCGGCGCCTTCGGTTCTCCCCGGGACATCCAAGCTTCACAAGTACGCTCTATTGAAGAACATGGCAGTTGACACCAGCTTCCTTCCGCCGCGGACGTTTGAAATCACCTTGCCGTGGTCGTCGGGGAAAATCGGCTGTTTGCGGCGGTCTACCCTGACCAAGCAGCTTCTGGCCCTGTCTTTCTCCCGCCCGGACCTCTGGCTCTTTCCACCGGCCAAGAAAACCCCTGCCGCGCCTGCATGGAGGGCGGACTTGATTACGTCGGCGCAGATCTCCCGCCTATACGGCGATGAACCATGGAAAATTTTCGAACACCCAAAGAAAGGACTTGTGTTCCACTTGACTCCGTGGATCGGCACTTTGCTAGGCCGGGTGAAGAATTTCAACAAGATCCACGTCCAAGCAATTTGGGAAGCGTCCCACTACTTGGTGCTTCCCCCCGACCGGGTGCGACAAGATCACGGCCTGGCGACGTTCCAGAGCAAGCGCAAGCGACGTCGAATTTGGGCGGGCGAGGCTTGGCAATCCCTGTGCCAGTACATTTTGGACGGGATGCGAGCCCGCGAGTGTGACGTCGACGTGTTCTTGTACACCGTGTTCCTCCACATGCCGAGGCGTCGCGTTGAGAAGACCATACTGCTGGACGACGACGGCATATGGTACCCCGGTCTTGATTGCGCTGAGCCGGTCGCGGACCTCAAGGATGCTTTGGTCCAGCTTGACCGGAAGGACCCCTGGCGTAATCAGTTTCAGGATCAAGTGCAAAATCATCCGTCGAAGGTCATCGGCCGTCTGTGGGGCGATAGAAAGTGAAGTCGCAGGTAGTCGACCAGATAACTCGCAATAAATGTCATCATTTCTTTTTCATATGTCCAATCGCTAAATCACTTGGGCTAATTTTACCACTCTCTCCATAGTTGCACCAAACACGTTATCGTAGACAGTTCCACCTCCATTACGAAAAATAGTCATCACATTCGTCATTCCGCTACTCCAATTCGTCACAGTTCATCACAATTTCACATCAACTTCGGACCTTCCACATCTTCACACCGGTCAAACCGACCGATGCTACTGCGTGTCTTGGTCTTGGTCTTCATGAGTCTGCATCACTGCGAAGCGATTACGACTGACTCGTTCTCATTCGAACTCTCGTAGAAGAGCCCCACAATTCAAGTCGAGCTCGTCGACCCAAGTTGATTCATCGTGGTCCTTCCATCGGACCAGGTACTCTCGGTGAGTCCGACCGAACCTGGTCTTCTTGGTCGACCGAACATCTAAGACCTTCTCCACTTCAAACTCGTCTTCCTCTAATGGTCGTTCCCAACTGTCCTCCGGCAGTAACGCTTCATCGAAATCAAATCTCTTTTCTTCGTCTACCAGACAGGGAGTTTTGGGTAGATCAGGAAATTCTCGGACCAGCTTCAACTTGGACACATGCACGATCGGGAAGACCTTGTAATCTGTACCAGTTGTTACTAGACGGGCAGCGTGCTCACCGATCAGCTCGGCAACACGGAAAGGGCCGTGCCACATGTGAGACAGCTTTTTCGCATATCCCTCTTTCACTCGGTCTAGGTATAGCCATACCCTCGCCCCTTGTTCTATACCGTGGGGTCGGACCTGGTCATTGGTCCGGTCTGCCCGGTCTTGTGTGGCCTGACGCAGCTTTTCGTTGACGACTTCTTTTTCATGCTGGTAGTTTTTCTGGACCTGCATGCGCCAGCGTCGAGCATTGCGGTCGCGGGTCCGGGTGCAACCGATAGGTATCGCAGCTTCCAATGTCGACCGAGGGTCCCATCCATATGCCAGATAAAAAGGCGTTTCTCCTCGGACCCGATCGGTCGACGAGTTGAGTGCAAACACCAGCTTTTCTGCATAATCGTCCCAGTCTCGCTGGTCTGGGTCAGCAACGTACATCTTGATCGCCCTCGTTATGGTCTGAACCATAGCGTTCCGCCGATCCATTTGCTTGCGGACGATATGCCATCGTCGCACTCTGTTTCTGGCCCAGCATGTTATTGAACGACCGGAACACCTCGGCCATAAAACCGGGTTCCCGATCGTGCCTGATGACCTCGCTGACGCCGAATCTTCGGAACACACATTCTTCGTAGCTCTGGGCGATCTGCTCCGCAGACCGAGATGCACTTGCCTTCGCAATAACTAGACCAGTGAACAGGTCTACCCAGATGAGCAGCTCAGTGTTGCCGCGCGTCGATCTAGGCAGTGACGGTATGTGGTCCATCGCTATAACCTGGAAAGGGTAGGTAGCTTCGATATTTCCGGGTGATCGCCCCTTGATTACCGGTCTACCCTTTCCGGTCACGCAATCCGTGCAACAGCCCACATATTTCTGCACACTGCGGAAAAGACCTCTCCAGTGGAAGTGGGACCTGATCTTGTGATAGGTCCTGCCTATGCCCTGATGTCCCCCTTCTAGACTCACGAGATAGTGATGAAGGACATCCGTCTGCAGCAACTCGGGGATCACTAATTTCGCCAGTCGGTCCCGGTCTGCACTGTCTTGGTCGGCATCGCGGCAGTAATACAATAATCCATTATCATCCACTTCGTAGCTATCCGCGATCTTGATGCACTCTTTCGCTTGATCGTTCGTCAAATTGGACAGTCACCACGCAGGTAGGTCTTCTCATTCATAATCCATTCTTATTCGTCCTGCGCCTTGAGGATCCGTTCCATCCTTAACTGTTGCACTGCATATTCGTTCAAATTTTCCTTCGGGAACGGTCGGCGAGACTTCTGAGCTTTCGATCTAGTCGCGACCATCACATGCACCTGGACTGGGGCGTCTTCCTCGCCCCCGGTGCACTTAACGACCTCGAGGGTCCACTGCGACAAGACCACCGACCATCTGCCTAGACGTCCGTCCATCCCATTGGCTGATAGTAGCCAGGCCAAAGTAGACAGTCTTGACAGGACCTTTATAGGTCGGCCGACCAGCAGGTTGTAACACACATCCAGAATTCGTAGCAACGCCAGAACTTCTTTCTCGACAATTCCATAGTTCACTTCATTTGGTTTTAGCGTCCGGCTCGTAAACGTGACTGGATGATACACTCCATCGTGATCTTGCACTAAAGTGGCCGAGATAGCCCACTTACTGGCATATACAATAATGGTCGGCACTTTATCGGGAGCGAAATGCTTGAGAACCGGTGCCGTCGCCATCTTAACCTTCAACATACCAAAGGCAAACTGTGCACGCTTCATATGATCTTCGGCATCCACTTGCGGAGAAACTGCAGCAAGACCAGAGTCGGCGCCCTCCTGTAAAGTTGACCGATCTCCTTCGCGCAACATATGATAGTCAACTTCCCGGAGCTCGTACAGCACAGCCGCGTAGATAGCAAAGTCTCCAATGAATCGGCTATAATAATTCAAGCTTCCCAGGAAGGACTGCATTTCCTTCAGCGATCTGGGGAACGGGAGGTTACTCAGCGAATCCAGGTCCTTGGGATTAGCCTCTATACCATTGTTCGAGACCATATGGCCTAAATAGGCGACCTTGGACATACCCCAAAAACTTTTCACGGCACTGATAGACAGGTTCCAGCGGTCGCATGTCTCCAACAATCGTTCAACCTTCTCGCACAGATCGTTCCATGACGAGGCAGGTATCAGAATGTCGTCGATGTACGACCGCCTCCCTAGAACGGGCGGTCCTCTTTCCCGATCGGGTTCACCCTCTCTAGACACATCATAATTTTCAACAGGGTCCCGATCGGTCTTGATCTTGAAGTGTCCGTACAATGCGTTGTCTATCAGCCTTTGATAGATCTGGGGCGCGTTCTTCAGACCGAACGGCATACGATTCCACTCGAAAAGACCAAACGGCGTCACAATTGCGGAAATCTCACGGGCTCGATCAGTCATCGAGACCACCCAAAATCCACTTGCCATATCTAGCGAACAATACCACAAGGTCTTGTCGAGGTCTTCCAACAGATCATTAATCAGCGGCATCGGGTACACCATGAGTTTAGTCAACCGATTTACCAGCCGATAGTCGATGCACAACCTAATGTCAACGCCGTTCTTCTTGATAACAATTACGATCGTCGAGGCCCATGGCGATGTCGACGGTCTAATAATCTTGGTGACCAACAGTCCTTTAATGAGATCAGAAAGCTTTTCACGGTACTGTGGCGACACGCGTCGACATCGCTGGGCAATCGGCTTGGCATCTCCCACGTCAATATCGCAAATCGCACCACGGGCTGCAGGTGGTAAGGCGTTACCCTTTCCGATCAGCAGATGTCTTTTCTTCCATATGATACTCTTCAACTGCTCGATCTGGTCTGTACTGTTAAGGTCTTGATCACCCACTTGTAAATCATCCATTGTAACTTCGGGCGAGTCGGCAGACACTTCAGGGAGGACTGCCATTTAACTTTCCAGCTCCTGAATATACTGTTCCCCGCCTTCATGTATACAGACTTGTTCATCTTGTGGGGCGATATCACCTGGACCATCTGGACCGGCTGAACGCCCATGGTCTTGATCGACGGGCTGTCCTTCACTGGTATCGGTCTGATTAGGAACACCGTCATGGTCCGACCTAGCAATTTCATGCTCCCCTTCTTCCGTTTTTTGCTCCGCTGTCGCCTGGTCTTGTGCTGACACCATGTTGACTAACCTTGGCTCGTCTACTTGATGGTCCACCGTTCCTGGTGACTGCGACGCCTTTCTTCGGACCAACATCTTTCTTGGGGTGACATAACTTGGTCTTTCCACTAAAGGTGAGGTATCCTCTTCCACCGACCCATCATCGCTGATAAGATCGGTGGTCGATTGGTACGCCAGGTTTTGCCACTCGACATACCGCCTCGATCCAATCGAGACGAACCCCATCTTCCTTGGTACCTTCCATTCTGCTAACCACATACCGACAATAGTGTTATTGTACAGTGTCAGCGGCTTCTCACCGATATTGGTAACACGGACAAAATCACGTCGACCAGCACTCTTTACGAAGGTCGGTATCCATAGATCTACCCTGGTCAACCATAACTTCCTCGAACGAAAACCTTTCTCGACCGGGGTATCGGCAGACCGACCGACTGGGATAGTGAGGTCTTGGTCCCACCGGACCAGATCGGTATACGAACCATACAGAGGTCTTCGACCAGCCAACTGGACCTGGACCTCGTCCGGGAGTGTAAGCACTCCATGTGACAGGTCTAGGCGAATACCGGCGGGGACCATGAAATCCATACCTAGTAAGCGTCCTGACCAGCCAGCTTGCCAACCCAAGCGCTGAAAAAGTAGACCAGCGTTCCCGAAAAAGTAATTTTCACACGCGTTCTTCCTTCTGTCATATATGAGTTTTCAACGATCCCGACGCATTCTTCTCTCTGGGTATCGTCTATACGACATCCGACCTTACGAGCAAAGGCGGAATCGATAATCGAGACTTCGGCTCCGGAGTCGAACAACATCGTCGCTTTCTGGTTATTAATCTTGCCACAGTCTTTCTCCTGCTTGAACCATTTATCAGGCGCGTGATACTTCCAGTATCCGCGGGATTCTCCAGGCAGCAAGTCCAACTGCATAACCACCTTGGTCCGGGAGTACTAATAGGTCTTCATACTGTAGACCGGATGGTCTGGGTTGACGCAATTTGGAATAGAACGTGTATTGTCGGTCTTATCCTCCTTGCCGACATATGCATAGATATGAACCGTAGAACGCTCGGCTCGATCCAGATTCCAACCTGGCGAGCGTTCTAGCTTAACATCTTTTCCGCGTCCGGCGGAAGCATCCCCGCGTGCTTGTCCGGCACGTACCACTTGCGTATCATGTTAAAAAATTATTCAATCTTGCAGTGGCCGGCCTCGTGGATCTCTCCACATGACTTGCATACGAAAAGGCAGTGGTCAGTCAGGTGGCCGCGTCTCTCGCACTTCTTGCACACCATCTTCTTCCAGCACTTTGGACCATCATGTTTGCTCGACCCACAGTGGGAGCACTTCTGAAGAGGTCGGTCTGGATCGGACTTGCTCCCGTTCCTTCCCTTCCGGTACACCTGGTCGGACTTCGACTTGGTCTTCGGGGAAGGTCCCGCAACATAGACGTAACTATACTGGTCTTCATCCGATGACTCCTGGCTGGATGGACTTCCACTTTCCCCTTCTGACCCCGTGCTGTCATCAGCTACAATTGCCTTGACCACTCGGGTCGGTCTGGTCCAAGGTCTCTTGACCGGATCGGTCTGGGTCTTGGAACGATAGCGACCTGATCCACCAGCGGTCTTCGCCCTCATGCTACGCGACTGCTGTAGCGTCCGTAGAGTCTGTTCAACTTCACCCGCGTCCCTAAGACGCAGAAGAGTAAGCTGGTCCGCCAGTTCTTGATCGTACAGGGTACTAATGGAGTGACCCACATGTTCCAGAGCAGCACCGTTCGTCGGGTTATTCTCTTTAATTGTTATGCCGGCACGAAGTGCAGACACGTTCAACCGATGCAAATATTCGATCGGTGTCTCGTCGCTCCGCTTCTGCATATGGTGATACTTGCGGGCACTCGAAAATCCGGAGTTACAATATTTCCCTTCAAACTCTGCACATAGCTGGTCCCAGTCAGACCGGACATCCCGACCTAACTGTTGGATCCAGTTGGCAGCCGGTCCTTTCAACAAATCCCGGAATATTAGACACCTTTCACTTTTCGGGGTCTGGTCTCGCAGGAACGCAGACTTGACCCGACCGAACCAAGACGGGGCCTGGTCTTCATCAGTATCCTTGCCAGTGAAGTCCTTGAGGTCGGTCGTCGCGGCCATACGGATGCGCGGAATCGCAGCAGATCCAAAGTCGTAAGCAGTAGTGGAGGCTAGGTTAGCCTTGCGTGGCTTGCCAGCGCCCGTACCGTCTGACCCACAGTGGTCGTCAAGACCGCCGACCGACTCCATGTCACAGTCACTTGTCTTGCTTGGTCTAAGCGGTCTGGCCGGTTGCGGCTTGCGCTTCCCTTTGCCGACTTGCTTATCACTTCGAGTGGGCTTGTCCACAGATGTTACCAATTCCATATCCACATCTCCGCAAACATTGGCACTTTGCTGGGTAGACCGGTCTTGGACATGTGGGCGCAGAGGTGGTCTAACCCGGTCTTCCATGAAACGTTCCATCATCGTCTCAAACATGGCTTGGACGTTAGCTGGAGTCATGGGCAACGTGTTGATACCCTCCTTTTGCGGAACTGAGGCCTGTGGGGGCTGCTGGAGCCCCGACTGGAAAGCAGCCCTTTGCTGCCGCATGTCCCTTTTTTGTTCAGGCTGGGCATGGTCCACCCCCATGGTCATCCGCTCGACACCGGTCTCCAACTCTGATGAGCTGTTAGAGGCCGGCGGAGACTGATAAACCGATTCGTCATCAGAACCAATGTCAACAAGCACTGTGGAGACTTCAGCGACCTTCACTGCTGCGGTGGGAGTTGGGCGGCGAACCGCCCCCACTAGTGGGACCAAATGGTCGTGGAAGGTAGACATCGACGATTTTAGCCTCCAAGTCTCAAATTCAAATAGTTTTAGGACATCGGCGGGGTTCTGCATTTTAATGCCAACCTCCGCCAACATCGCCACCAAGTTCTTCACCAACAGTAATGGGCAATCACTCTGGATCGCCTCGGTAGTGGGACCGAGAAGATGGTCGGGGATCTGGAGGTTCAACACCCGAAAGACCACGTCAAAGCGAACAAATCGTTTCAGCTCAAAAATGTAATACATCTTGTTTAGGTCTTCTTCAGTGATTCCTCCATCTCCGACTTGGGACTTTTCTTCGAGGTCGTCTTCGTCGCCGGCATTCCCAACCCTTTCTTGGGAATCTTGGGGACCTTGGGGAGGTTGGTCTGATCGTTCTGATCAGCCTCCAAGTATTTTTCGTCTTTTGATTTTCCATCAACTTTTTTATGCACATACATAGGATCAGGACCAAGGTCCTGATCCTTTCCGGGACTATAGCAGGACTTGCTATAGTCCCGATCGGCTCCGGTGGGAGCCTTTTGGGGAGGAAAAAAATATTAATCCTGATCTGGTCCTCCACCAGTCCAGACCGGACATCGCCATCTTTATCGAGAATGAAGACGTAAGGTGATAGCCTTTCCTTACTCCCTCTCCAGAACGATTCCAAATTCAAATCTTCAAATTCAATCTTTGATGACACCTCGCGGTGATATCCACGATCACCAAGTGATCCGGGCACGCGCACCATTGTGGTGGAGTCAAGTTCGAAATCGAATACATTTGTATCGACAACCTGACCACCACCATCGTGTCCAGCCTTCCCACTTACGGGGGGGGGGTACCCCGCGGACCTCCACTCGAAATCTGGTCCGATCGTCCGCTGCTGGCAGACGACCGGTCATCATCCAAAGACACTTGGTCCGATTCACTTAAGTTCATCTCACCTTGTGTACACGATGGAATGGGCTAGTTACACGCTCGGTGGATCGGGATCGCAGATCTATCTGATTCGGTCTTGAATATGAGACCGTGCTGGCTAGATGTACCTAGGGCGGAACTCTTCACCCCAGGTACGTACAGACCAGAAACACTTCCAAAAGATAAATTCCAATAGGCGATCGTTCAAACGATCTAGACCTGACCAATACGAAATAATAGAGGGTAGACCAATCAACCGGTCTAGCCCCTGACCAATATGAGAGAAGACCAAAACCGGTCTAAACTCCAACCAATGTTACAATGAGCCAATATGTCCACGTGAAGACCCAATATGCCCGTGAAACTCCACAAACGATATCTCC
>JAPDHQ010002649.1:0-21117 GCA_026184515.1 Peronosclerospora sorghi
CCCCCCCCCGCCATTTTAAGGAATTTTTTTGTCCATTTCAGGAATTTAAATTTGCCTCTGAGGGTTCAGGGTTCATGTCCGAACCCTCCGCTGCCTTAAGCTCTTCCCCGTGACTCTCCAGCGCTGCACAACCGCTGCACATATATCCTCCACCCTCCTGGCAACCACCGTCCCAATGGCCTCACGTTGCGCGCGCTGCCCCGAGTACGATGACCGTCGCATCTCGACATCAACACCAATCATCGCCGCCCCTGGCATGTCCACGACTTGTACACCCGCCGCGCCCCAGCGAGGTGTGTATATATAACACAGCGCGGTCGATCGACTACAGCCCGCACGAAGCCAAGCTCATAAAGAAGTTTAGATACAAAAAATGGGTATGTTCCGTATGTTCCCCGCCATGATCCACGTGTGTGTCAGTTCACGAAACGTATGAGATGGCCACTCTGTCACTAGAGGAAGAAGTATACCCGATGACGCTCTTAACTGAAGAGTTAAAGAGTGATGAAGTCGAGAATCGAATTAAAGCCATGCGGCGTCTGCGTACCGTGGCGCTGGCACTCGGTCCGGAACGTACTCGCTCGGATCTGATAACCTTCCTTCGTCGTATGTAGCGGTGATACTGCTGTTACGAAACTGGTCATACCACATGCATTAAGCATGTTTTATCCCAAAATAGAAGCTACAGAAGATGAAGACGAAGTGCTTGTAGCGTTGGCGGAAGAACTCGGTGGCTTTGTCGACCTCGTGGGTAGCGCCGAGTATGCGTCGACACTGGTGGATCCACTGGAGTTTCTTGCTCGCGTAGAGGAAACTGTGGTGCGGGATCGTGCAGTCGATTCCTTGCAAAAGGTTGTGGCAGCGGTGCCAAACGTAGGCAACGTGATGGTTCCATAGGTCAAGCGTTTAGATGAAGGCGATTGGTTCACGTCGCGCGTATCCATGTGCTCGCTCTTTGCATCGATCTATGACAATCTTTCGGATCTTGGACGCAAGAAGGAGCTGCGCGAGTTTGTGATTGAGAGAGCTATGTAGTGATATATATCGGGCTGTGATTAATGAGTCTATGACGTGCAGTTCCTTTCAGATGATGTGCAACGCTGATACCCCGATGGTACGTCGTGCAGCGGCATCAAATCTTGGCAAGTTTGCGGGGACCATGGAGAAACATCAGATTGCTGGCATAATCCTACCACTTTTTCGATCTCTCACGGCAGATGACCAGGACAGTGTTCGTCTTCTGGCTATTGAGAACTCGGCGGCAATCGCTGAGTTGCTTTCGCCTGAAGATAACTCGTTGCATGTGCTTCCTATTGTGCGCTCCTCAGTGGAGGACCGCTCATGGCGTGTTCGTTTTAGCATCACGAAGGACTTTTACCCGCTCTCGCGGGCCATGGGACAACAGATTACCGAGTCGGAACTGCTCAGCTGCTTCAGCAACATTCTTCAGGTTCAAAGTGATGCTAGTCTTGAAGAACAGGGTCGTGTAGCTTATGATGCCATTTGTACAGGATGCGGAGGCTGAAGTGCGTCCAGCGGCCGCGAAGAACCTGTCGGGCTACGTTTCCATCATCAAGAGCGAGCTGTTTTCGAGCGAACTCCTTCCACTGCTATCTGCTTTATCTCAGGACACAGCCCCGAACGTTCGCAGCACGTGTTGTTATTATCTTTTAGTAGATGCAACGAATTCCTTACGCTTGTAATTACGCATGAACTGCAGCTGCTGTTTCCATCGCGTGTATGGAGCTTGCGCCTAAGCTGGGCGACGTAACGTCCTAGTCGATACTTGCCCCTCTTTTGCTGCTTCTCCTGCGGTACGAGGTCGTCGATGTGCTACTGAACATTTTGAAGCGAATGGAATTTCTTGCGCAATGGATGGATTCGTTCGAATCAGTGCTGTTGCCAGCCGTTGCCGACCTAGCGCGCGACTTGCAGTGGCGTGTGCGTGAGGCTGTGGCTCTCTCGATCCCAGCATTAGGTGGTAGTTTGGCTGCTCAGTATTTCCAGGAGCATCTGCTCGAGATCTACACCAGCTCGTTTACGGATATGGTTGGCGAGGTTGGTCTGAGTGCGACCAAAATCTTGCCACAGCTGTTAGAGGCGTTGGGAAGCGACTACATTCTTCAGAACGTGATGCCGCGCCTGAACCAGATCTTTGAAAAGTTTATAATTTACCAGGAGCGCGTCAATGTGCTTCATGCGCTGAAGCAGAGCTGTGAAAAAAGTGTCGAGTGATTTGCTAAGCCTCATGACAACATTAGCTATCCGTGGCGCCCACGACAAGATTCCCAAAGTTAGATTCGTGGCCTCCATGAATTTAGAGCAGCTGTGTAAGATCGTCGATGCTTCCGTGGTCGCAACGCAAGTTCGGTACGTTCTGCAGCTGCGTTGTGCTTTGTAAATTTCAGTATGTCGAGACTAATTGCATCCCGTAGACCATGCCTGACGGAAGTAGTGAACGACACGGACATGGACATCAAGCATTACTCGAGTATTGCACTGTATGCGGTTCAAGGGTAGACAGTGTAAGCACGCTCTCGATCGTGAGGATTTCAGAGGCGTTTATCCCCCCGACTCTAGTGCTTTGACGACCTTTGCCGGAACTGCCTTTTATACTATTCGTCTTCCTCCCGCGCATTGCGATCCTCAGGCACTAATTGTCAACTTTGTATGGTATGCAATGGATCGTCATTCCAAACGAATAAACACGCTACTACTTTCTATGATCAGTTATGTCATGCGTCTCCTGTACTTGGCGTATACGCGTGGTAACACGATCGTCTGGATAAAATAGCGATGCCAACGTGTGTCGGTCGTAATTTCCGGATGAAAGGCTGTAACTAAGATATTGTATCCGGTGCGTATACGCAAGGTGCGGCTAGCGCACAGAGGAAGACTTTACTTTAAGCGGCGTTCGCCGCTACTTAGCCGATACGCCCTTATAAAAGGGCTTAGTAGGAGAGAGCTCTCCTACTCGGGGCCAAGATTCCCACTTTGGTTTACAATTAGCTTTCGCTAATGCCTTAATATAAGGCTCCCTTACTAACGGTGTAGCTAAAGGGTGGGCTCCCTTTACGCTACTACACTCACTACACGCGCGACCGGTCGAGGTCGTGCGTCTGTAGTCGTTGAGTGAAAATGTAAACTGAATGTATATTTAATATATAATTAGCCTAAATTAATTTAAACTAATGTAAACTATATGTAATACTAAGTAGAACTTACCAAATTTGTACCTAGATAAAATGTAGTGTACACCACCTATGTACCAACACGTGGCTGGCTGCCATGCCACCCCCAAGGGCTCCTGCCCTGATTGGTTAAAATAACCAATGGTTCAAAACCTTTCGAACCGGTCAATACTGACCCCAACCGTAGTGTACTTACGTACACCACTTACTAAATGTGACTCGAATGTAACCCTGTTATATATCCTCCCCCATCAAGACTATTGCTTACGCAATAAACAAAATTTTGTTGGAGAACTCCAACTGCCAGTACCTCTGGCTATCCATGAGCACCATTAGTGGTGCTATGGAGTCTCCTCTAGAGGAGGTAGACTATTCCGAGAGCTCGGAGGTGGATGCCCTTGGGGATATCTCCCCAACGGCTGACCGCTCCGACAGTGCCGAACGGCGATGTCGGCAGCCTAATCCGTTCCCCACACAAGGGGAAAATGCACTAACTAGTGCGCCACCCCTGCCAATGTCGGATGATACATCCGAATCGCCAAAGACGATCGTCACTAATGAGCTGGAAGCAGCTCAAGACACCCAACTTGCCGCACAGGCACTAAGGGCTGCGTTACGCGCCCCCAAACGCCCGTCAAGGGCGGCTTATAATTTAGATGGTCCTCGTGACCTTCCAAGGTGGGACAGGCGTTTGGTAAGGACTAGTTTAGCGTCCTATACCCCTGGCCCCGCGGCTGAACAGCCCTATCAACGCGAACGCCGTGAGAAACTCCGGCAACAACTGCTTACACAAAAGGAGTTCACTAGCGTCTCATACCGAGAGCGCTTAAACAGGCAGGCACAGGGTTCCCCTGTTGAGAACCTCCGCGAGGTTCCTTTCGTTCTTTCTCCGGGAGAAAGTGCCGATGATGCAGAGAAGAAGTTCCGCGCTTGGTCGGAAGGGGAGAAGCTTCTCCTCAGCTTCGATGAGCTGCATGACAGCTATTCCCGTCGATACATTTGGTTTGAGAGGGTGTTGCGCCTGACATTTGCCAAAGCCAAAGCGATGGAGCAACTACGTGCTCCGTATCGCACGCGCTACGCCAGCGTCCCTGTCTCCACCATGGTGTCCGAAGACAGTGTGATCGTCACATCTGCCTCCGGCGAACTCCCACTTATTGGGAGTGAAGGGGCTTCCCATGCCCCTCTTGTAGTTGACCTAAAGCGGGATTCTCCCGCTCAAACGCGTCAACGACGTCGCAGCAATGCTGCCGTAAGGGAGTCTCGAACTCCCACGAACTCTGTGAGTGTGGATAACTCTTCCACTTCACCAGATACTGGGTTTGACCACGATGATGGCGTCGCGCCATCAGCCGCTCCACATGAAAGTGTGGAGTACCCTCCGCATCAAGAATTGGAGGAGGAGGTCGCGCAATTGCGACGTGAGATTCGCGAGCGCTGTGATCGACACAGCCATTGCATCCATGATGTCCACGAGGGACTCCGCGATGAGTGGGATGCCACTGAACGCTTCGAGAGGCGGCTTGCCTCTCTCGAAACGACCGTCACGGAGCTTCGTGGTTGCATTTTAGCCCTGTAGGGCTTCCTCCGCCCTGTCGTGTCTTACGGCTCTTACGGCTATCCGCCTTTCCAACCCCCTCCAGGAGGGGGCCCGCCTCCGGGTCCTGGTATGGCTTAAGCATACCCACATAGAAGGTGGGATGCGTGCGCATCACCTTCGGGATGTCCAAGGTATACGATAAGCCCTTTCGGGCTAGTACCTTAAAAGGACCCACAAACCTGGGGCGCAGTTTGTTCCGTAACACGTTAGAAACTGCATGTGTAGAAAGGTTTTTATCGTTTGATAAAACACTTTCTCCTACTTTGTATACCTTTTCGTTACGCCTCCCCTTGCGGTCAGCTTGCTCCTTGTGCTTGTCTTGGCTTTCCGCCATGGGATTGCAGACGTGTCGTAAGACACTAAGGCGCGTCGATAAAAACTTATCGATGTGCTTTCGCACAGATACAGGGATGAAATCAGGGAATCCTCCCCCCTCAAGCCCTGGGACACACACAATTGGCGTCAACGGGACCCTCGGATTCATTAATCCGTTCACGTAAAACGGGGTAATCCCCGTAGATGCATGGACCGAATTGTTTATAGCAAATTCGGCCATAGGAAGCATCTAACTCCAACCCTTTGGAGAATCCGGAAATAAACTCCGGAGAATATCCTCAACAACGCGATTAACGCGTTCCGTTTGACCGTCCGTCTGCGGATGATCCGCAGTGGACATGAGGAGCTTGGTGCCCAGCACCTTAAACAACGCTCCCCAAAACTGTCCCGTAAAACGGGTGGGGGGGTCCCGATCCGACATAACGGAATCGGGTAGACCATGCTGTCGAAAGACACGGTCTAGGGACACTTTTTCTGTTACTTTTCCATCAATGGACTCTGGCACCGCCGCCAGGTGAGCCATCTTGCTCAAACGGTTTATAAAGACCAATATGCGGGTATTCCCGGCCTTATCCTTCGGAAAACCGAAGATAAAATCCATACTAATGGATTTCCAACACTCCGTCGGAACGGATAAGCTCGCCAAAGGCGTCGCTGAATCTGCATAGGGTTTGACCCTCTGACACGTCTCACAGGTGCGTATATACGCACCGACCCACTTATACATGTTGGGCCACCAATACAAAGCGCGTAAAGCGCTGTAAGTCTTATCCCGACCTAAATGACCCCCGGTAGGGGCGTCATGTGCCTCAAAGAGGACTTTATACTTTAGTTCCTCATTATGAGAAACTACCACCGGCGGAGTGTCCTCCGCGCTCGTGCTATAATATAGAAAATGTGGTGGAGCGGCTGATCAAAGGTTTTGAGGCTTGATCAGGCGGTACGACGGCGCTCGGACTGCAGACTAACGAAGGGGGTCCTCCGGTTGTCCTTGACGGCTTGTGTTTCTGCTCACCTTGTGTACCCGACGGATTGGGCGTGGGTCGCTCTTCAGGTGGCGGGGATGGCACACTGCAATTCCTTGTGGCACGACTGAGTTGACTTGTGATGAGTGGACTGATGCGATCAGGCGATGATCACGCGCAATCAAGCTTGAATCAAGTGCGATCAGGTTTGATCAACAGTGATCAGGCTTGAGGAGGCACTAAAAGTCGTCTATCAAACTTGATCAGGCTTGATCAGGTACTAAAAGTCGCTGATCAGCTGGTTTGGCGCGAATTGCGAGCAGCTGAGCGCGGATCGCGAGTTGCAGAGGGTCGATCAGGTAGCGATCGGCGAAGGGGTACTCGGTCAGGCAGCGGAAATCTTCACTGCCCGATCACAGAGCCTCCTTAAGCTTAATTCGTCACTAGAATACCCAAACATACCTTGTATTCCAAACTTAAGCCTTAGAGGGACGGTCGATCAGCGCGTTCGACGGGCTGATCGACGATTACCACTAAAATCCGCCTAGTGTTCCCGTGGGGCGCTTAAAGCAGCCGAACACTAGGGGCCAAAACGTGGACCAATAAGGGAAGAGGTGAGAGCGCACTGCTCGATCACGTTCCCGAGACCAAAAAACCTTTGAAACAAGAATCGCTGGCACAGCGAGCGGAGTTGCGGGTGATTTCTCACGCTCTACACCTACCGGTGGGCCAAAAATGCACTAAGTGCTCCCGCCCGGGATGTAGAGGTATTTAGTGTAGGAAAGGAGGCCCTAAGTTTCCGTCCCTGTAAACGATCGGCGCGATCGTACACAAAAGGAGAACTGTATTATTGCTTATTTACTAATATCTACCAAAACCTAATATCAACCAATCAGAACTACCCATTCCTACGCATTTTGTCGACCATTCACCCGCTTACCTTCGGGTTACCGTCAGGTAACCTTGCCAGTTGTCGCATCGTCTGAGACGTCCTATCCACGCCTCGTCCCTGTCCGCCACCGTTGTGTCAACAGTTGTACCGTCTGGGTACCAACTGTAGTACCGACTGTGGTGCCCACATCGTACCACCTTTTGTACCGACTATAGTACCGACAAAATTTGTGGTACCCTCTACCACAGCTACGCCTATAGGGGTGCCTATAATTATGCCCCTAATTACGTACCAATTTGCGTACGCTTTACCACAGCCGCCCCTGAACTCCGTCCCAGCCGGACAGCGGTTGGGGCGGGGGTCGATCATATCGTTTCCACGTTGCTAACTATTAGTCATGACGGCCTCGATCACGGTCGTTATCCATCAATCATGACGTCATCGGTAGTGCAATCGCCACCCATAAATCTGACCTGTATCCTTCGAGTGAGTCGCAGGTGAGCGGAGCGTTGCCAATCATTCAACCGTAGCGTCCTCGATCAAGCCCTCGTGATCATCCATTCTTGTACTTCTTCTGCGAGGCTGATCATGGAGGTAACCGCAGGTGGCAGCTCATCACTTGACCGTTCCGCGGTCGACAACTTGGTCTCGGTTGTCCACCAGGCTTACGCGCAGCAAGAGACCATACGCGCGCTGCAGGAGACGATTCGTGCGCAGCAAGAGACCATTCGCACACGGGAGGAGGAAAATAGTCGTGCTGACCGACTCATTTTCCGTACTTGAAGACTCCACCCGCCTACAACAGAAGCGGCACGAGCGCGTCGCACGTAAGCTAGCCGACGCGAGGAGCAGATCGAGTGGCTCCGTGAGCGAGCTGCACCCCTGCGAGACTTCGTCCGCACCAACGTTAGCAATCTCAAGTCCCGGCTGAAGACATCCGAAGAGACCCTGGCCGAACCGAAAGGTCAGATACGCGATCTGGAAGGTGCCCAGACCCAGAACCGGTATCTGCTGTCGTTCTGCAAAGAGACCGTCGATCATCAGGCGCAAGAAATTTCGCGTCTTGAAGCATCTCAGGATCACGCAGCGCTCGACCGACTCCGCCAGAGCCTGATCGCAGTGCAACATGAACGCGACCATGGTCTGTCAGAAAACCAGCGCTTGTACAAGCAGCTGACTAATCTTTCTTCCAAGGCTCGCAAACGAAAGGTCCAGCGTGATCGTATCCGGACGGAGCATGAAACCACTATCCAAAAGATGAACAGCCTCACCAATGCTCATGCTCGAGCCGACGAGCTATATGCACGTCTTGACACGGTGTCGGCCGACAGGGCTGAGCTGTAGCGACTGCGCACTCAGAGTCCCCATTTGAAGGGAGAACTTTCGGCGGCAAGGCTTCGTCTTCACCACATGTATGCGGAGCGCGACGCACTTCGCCTCGAGTTGCAACGCGCTCAGGAGGAGGCGGATCAACTACGAGCTCAATTCTTCGACGTCCAGTCCATGTTGGCGGGTCTTGCATCACACCTGCAAATCCCTCCGAGTGCCGGTTCCACTAATGCGGGGATTAACCCGGCTGCTAGCCCATCTGCTACTTCAGGTAGACCGTCTGCAAGCTCCTTCATCCGACCAGCATCTTTCACCAAAAAACGCGCTCGGCGCTCCCAATCCACCTCACGGCCCAAGCGGCAACGTCTGGCCTCTGCCGTTTCCGGAAAGAGGGAGCTGTCGCCCGACATCAATCCACCTGGTCGGCCAGGTGATACCGAAGGACATGCCCTGCGCTCGCAGTCTACTTACCGGTCCAAGCGGCAACCTGCCATTCCCGATATGATATGGTCACGCTCGCAATTCACCTCCCAGTCCAAGCGGCAACCTGCCATTCCGATATGAGCTGGTCACGCTCGCAATCCACCTCCCAGTCCAAGCGGCTACGTCTCACTCCTGCTATTCCCGATGTGAGCTGGTCACCACATGTTATTTTCCCGTCTGGCCAACCGGATGGTGTCCAAGGTGGTCCTTCCGCTTTGCGTGGCGCGCAAATTCCTTCCAGTCCCACGATCATCGAGTGGGGCAGCGACGGTCCGCCGGATCTGGACTCCTCCGAATTCCTCTTTCCCCGGACAGATGACTTCAAGTCGCTGATATTGTTGCCGGGTGAGGCGACTGACGACGCCATCTTGCCGTGGACCTCGGAGCAACTCAGCGGCTTCGATCTGGGTAGCGTTTCAGTAAAGAGGATGTTCGAGTACTTGACACGTCCCGTGGTATGGCTGTTCCCCACCGGCAAGGACACCCCTGCGCCTGATGAGTGGTGCAGTCACCTGCTTACCCAGTCAGCAGTGGAGTTACTGTACTCGCAGCGCCCGTGGGATTGTTTCAAGCACATGCTGCCACCCATCTCATTCCGTTCGGTCGGCTGGTTTGCTGACTTCGAGGCGCGGTATCAGACATTCCTGGACGATCACGAGCAGCCGATCTGGGAGTCCACCCATTACCTCCACGTGGATCAAGACCTTAGAGAGCGCGACGCTTTTTTCCGAGAATTTTACGAGGGTTGACGCCAGCGTAGAAGCCGCGCCGGGGCAGCGTGGAAGAGGATCGTGAAGTTCGTGCTGCAGGGCATGACCAGCGGGGAGTGCGATCTTGACATCTTCTTGAATCCGGCGATTTCACACTGCGCCCGTAATCGCCCCTTGAAATACGCTCCGGCGGACGATGGCACCTGGTACCCAGGGTACCTATCGGACCGACCGCCTTCGACCTTGCAGGATGCATTATGCGAGGTGGACGTCGTTGAGCCTTGGCGACTCCAGTATCGCCTTTCCACAGACGATCACCCCGGCAACAAGATTACCCGCCTCCGTCGCAAGTTTTACGGATCAAGCTAGCTCTCTAACCATCCTTTCTTCTTCCATCGATAAACATTCATGATCGTAATAATTCCAATTGTTGCTTCACCGTTTTCAGTGTATCCACACAAATCGCTCTTCCACAGTCTCATCTGTCATTACCTCATCACCACGTCGCGCAATATCCACCAAATATTCACCACATTAAGTCAATCGTTATTTCCCCATTAATCGTAAGTCTTCAATCATAATTCCACAGACCATTAGCCGGTCATGCACTAGTAGGACTCTTCATCCACCTGCATTACATTAAACCGGTGTTTGGTAATCATCTTCCGTTCGAAGTCCTTGATTAGGGAATCGCAATTCAGATCGGCCTCGTCTAACCATGACGGCTAATCATAACCCTTCCAATATACTTGATACTCACGCAACGTTCTGCCGTATCTGGTTTTCCGACCAGATCGGACATCGGTGACGCGATCAACTTCAAATTCGTCTGGCTCTAGAGTCCTCTCCTAGCTGTCTTCGGGTAATATAGCTATATCGAAATCAAAACGATCCTCTACCCCGGATGTTAACACAGCAGTAGGTCGATCTAGAAACTCTTTGACCAGTTTCAACTTGGACAGGTGCACGACTGGAAATATGCGATAGTCGGTACCAGCTGTAATCAACCTTGCCGCATGATCACCAATTACCTCGTCGACCCTGAAGGGTCCATGCCACATATGCGCCAGTTTCTTTGCGAACCCTTCCTTCACTCGATCGAGGTACAGCCTGACCTTCCACCCCGCTTCGATCTTGTGCGGTGTAACTTGATCATTATGCCTCTCTGCCCGGCTTGTTACCGCTTGGTGAAGTCGGGTGCTCACTTGATCCCGGGCGTAGCGGTAGCCCTTCTGCATCCGATATCTCCATCTACGCTCATCGCGGTCTTTACGCCGAGTTCCGCCCAGTTGTAATGTCGATTCCAACGATGATCGTGGGTCCCACCCGTACGCCAAATAAAACGGTGTTTCTCCGCGGATACGATCTGGGGTCGAGTTCAGCGCGAACACCAGCCACACTGCATACGAAACTCCAATCCTTCTGATCGACATCCGATACGTACATCTTAATCGCTCGTGTAATCGTCTGCACTGTTCTCTCTGCCTTGCCGTTCGCCTGCGGACGGTATGCCATAGTTGTACTCTGCCGCTGTCCCACGATCTTGTTGAAAGCCCGAAATACCTCGGACATAAAACCAGGTTCTCGGTCGTGTCTTATCACCTCACTAGCTCCAAATTGTCGGAACACACATTCTTCATAATTTTCAGCGACTTTCTGTGCTGTACGAGACGATCCAGCTTTCGCGATTACCATACCCGTGAATAGGTATGTCCATATCAACAACTCCGTGTGCCCATCAATCGAACGAGGCAGCGACGGGATGTGATCCATGGCTATTACCTGGAACGGGTACGTGGTCTAAATATTTCCGGGTGACGTCCCCTTGATCGTAGGTTAACCCTTCCCCGTTTCACAATCCACACACTGTCCAACGAAGATTTGCACGCTACGAAATAGTCCACGCCAATGAAAGTAACGTCTAATCCGCTGATATGTTCGCCCTATACCCTGGTGTCCCCCCTCCAAACTCACATGATAATGGTGGAGGACATCTGCATGTAGGGTTTCCGGTACGACCAGCTTAATCGAGGAGCGTCGCTCGTCTCGATCATCTTGATCACAGCCGGCTTTTCCTTTGGTCATTTTTCCGCAGTAGATCAACAACCCTTGGTCGTCGACGTCATAACAATCGGCGATTTTCGCGCACTCTTTCACCTCGTCTGCGCTCAGCCGTGACACGTCACCATTCAAGTAACATCGCAAATCACAGATCCACTTTTCTTCGTCTTGCGCCTTTTTAACTCGCTCCGCCCTTATCCCCTTTATGGATACCTCTGGCCATGTTGACGATTGCGTTTGACGAATGTTACGTGATCGCGTCGTCACCAGCACCTATGCGGCAGTGGGATCTTCCTTCCAAGTAATCACCTCCGGCAATCTGTTAAGATCGGCCAATTCTTCCAGCTGTTTCCCATCATTGATCTCACATCGTACCCCATCCCGCATGGCAGTAGTGGTGATGTGATCGGCACTCTTATTCCACTCTCGTTTAACATGCAACAGGTCATGATCAGGCCATTCGCGAAGGAGTTTCAACGCGCGCTGTTGCACTACTTGCAACCGCGGAACTTTACACTCTATTTCGCCACGCATTTGTCTGATCACCAAATTCGAATCTCCACAAACGATTATCCTTCCTTTGGGATATCGCAATAGTAGATCCAAACTCAGCAGCAGTCCCTGGTACTCGGCTTCATTCATCGCGATGTTGGGTGCATGGTCCGCAACCGCGACCATAATCTTCCACTCCGGCAGCTTCCACACGATGGCATCGAATGCACCAACGCATCGCTTAACACTAGAAGACCCGTCGAAGCTGATCACGTACAGATCTTCGCCTTTCTCGGCTGTTGGAGGCGGTACTTCAATCGTCTGTCGAGGCTCCTTTATTGGTGCGATTGCGATCAGGGCCTCATCAATTTCAGTTCGAGGATTGATACTTGCGACCATCGCCCCTAGTACTTCCTCTTCTCCATGCACGCATTTCTTGATCTCCAAGTCCCACTATGATAAGATTGCAGTTCATTTTCCCAGTCGTCCATCTAACCCGTTGGACGTCAAGAGCCACTTCAACGTGGATCGACGCGACAGGAAAACGATTGCTTTTCCAACCAGCATCGTAACGTAGACGTCTAGAATCCGTAGAAGGGCCAACACTTCTTTTTCAACGGGGCTGTAATTCAGCTCACCGTTCTTCAGTGTCCGGCTGGCAAATGTAAACGGGGCAATATACTTGATCATGCTCTTGCACCAACGCGGCAGACACTGCCCACTTGCTGGCATAGACCACAATCATCGGCGTCTTCGCTTGTTCGAATTAAAATGGTGCAGAGTTGGGGCTGACGCAATCTTGGCCTTCAGCATTCTGGATGCCACTCGCGCCCTAGTTAATCGATCATCCTCATACGCCGTGCTCTCGTTGACCAATGACCGGCTCTTTAGCTCTTGATAATCAATTTCTCGTAATTCATAGAGCACAGCAGCATAAAGCGAAAAGTCTTCGATAAATCGACGGTAATAATTCAGGCTTCCCAAAACCGATTGCATGGCACGTAAAGTGCCAGGAAAAGGCAAATCGATCAGATCATTCAAATTCTTTGGATTCGCTTCCAGACCACGGCCAGAGACGTGATGTCCCAAATAAGGCACTTTTTCACTTCGCCCCCAGTACGATTTGACCACGCTGATCGACAAATTCCACTGATAACACTGCTCCAACAGGTTTCGCACCCTGTCACACAGAGTTGTCCATGTAGGGGCCGGGATCAAAATGTCATCAATACAGGATCGTCGCTGCAACACAGACGGGCCTCGGGCTTGGTCGGGCTCTCCCCTAGTAAATACATCAGCCGTTTGTTCAGCACCGTCCTTAACCTTGAGATACCCATATAATGCATTATCAATCAGCCGCTGGTAGATTTGCGGAGCATTCTTCAGGCCAAAGGGCATCTTATTCCACTCAAACAATCCAAACGGAGTGACAAACGACGAAATCTGACGTGCTCGATCGGTCATAGACACGACCCAAAAACCGCTCGCCATATCCAAAGAGCAAACCCACAACGCTTTATCCAAATCTTCGAGTAGATCTGAGATCAGGGGCATTGGGTATACCATCAGACGGGTGAGTTCATTCACCGCGCGATAGTCGATACATAAGCGAATATCAACCCCATTCTTTTTCACGATGATCACTAAAGACGATGCCCAGGGTGACGTAGACGGCTGAATAATCTTAGTTGCCAATAGCCCCTTGATCAAAGCCGATAACTTCTCGCGAAATTGCGGCGCCACATTTCGCTACTTTTGGGCAATCGGGCGCGCATTGCCTACATCGATATCGCAAACAACTCCACGTGCAGCAGGAGGTAGTGCGTTCCCCTTTCCGATCAGCAGATGTTTCTTCGCCCAAATTATATCGCGAAGTTGGTCAATCTCTCCTGCTGTATTGATCAGCGGGTCGCCAACTTGCAAATCATCCTTGGTCACTTCCTCGGTGCTTGCGGATACTTCGGGCAGCGTGGCGAGTTGTTTCTCCAGATATTCCACGAACAAATCTCCGCCTTCATGGTAGCATACTTGGTCATCGGTAGGAATTACACCGAATTCACCGGTATCGGTTGAGCCGGTATGTTCAGGCATATCCTGATCAGGACCATCTCTTGTAACAAGTCGCTCAACTTCATGACCAAGGGTAGGATCTTGCACACTCGGCTCCTGACTGCCCTTTTTCTTGCACTTCTTGTACCTTACGGTCACTAATGTCACCCGATGTCGTGGTCGAGTCCGCAGGTCGTACTAAAATTCCCTGAGGAATAGGGTACTCCTTTTTTTCGACCAAAGGACCTTGGTCGACACCTTCTTGATCGTCATGCACTAAATCGGTATAAGCTTGATACGCGAGATTCTGCCACTCTTTGTAGCGATTAGAGCCCACCGAAATAAACCCAGGGCGAAGGGGCACATCATCCTTATTCATCCAAATACCTAAAACCATATCGTCATGTAGAATGATTGGATGATCGGCAATATTCGTAATACGCAGATACCGCTAATTACCCACGCCCCTAGTCACAGTTGGGGCCCAATCTTTTCCGCGAGTAATCCATAACTTCCGAGATCGCTGATCACGAATCCGGACCTCAGCAGATCGACCTACTGCGATCTGTTCGAACTGAGCAAGTTTCATATAATTTCCACCCGAGACATACAGCTGTCGGCGGCCTTTTAATGGGATGATTACTTCATCCGGCAGACATAGCGCGCCGTAAGAGATGTACAATCTGACGCCAGCTGGGATCATAAAATCCATTCCTAATATAGCATCTTGGCCAACAAGTTTACCCACCCATGCATGGAAATAATAAACCAACGGGCCCGATAATGTAATCTTGATTTTTGTGCGCCCCTCTGTGAGGTATGCAAATTCTCCAATACCGACACATTCTTGTATTTGACTCGTGTCGATCTGACAACCCACCTTACGAGCAAGGGTTGAGTCGACGATCGACACTTCGGCACCAGAATCGAATAGTAGCGTGGCACGTTCGTTATTGATTTTGCCGCTCGCCTTGGCTTGTTTAAACCACTTTTTTGGCGAGTGGTACTTCCAATATCCACGCGATTCACCCGGAAGCAAATCAACTTCCATAATCACCGGAGATCGAGAAAACTCATCAATACGGAAATTAGCCAAACATGGTAAATCAGGTTGATCACATTTTTCATTATCTTTCTCTTCTGCTTGATCAACCCGCTTCTTATCCACATATGCAAAAATACACACACGAGAACGCTCGTCTCGTACCAGATTCCAACCTGGCGAGCGTCCTAGTTTAACATGTCTTCGGCTTCTTTGGGCAACATTCCCGCATGCTTGGCGGGTTGTACCACTGTCAAATGCGATTGTAGAATTCCTCCATGGGGTACTTGCCAAAGTCATGGATTTCGCCGCACGCACGGCAGACGTACAAACAGTGATCCTGCGGATGTCCCTTATTGCCACACTTCAGACAGGTCAGGCGTTTCCAACAGCGTAAATTGTCATGCTTAATTGATACGCATTGGCTGCATTTCTTCATCGCCCCTTGGTCATCAGCACTTGATTCGCCTTGTTTACCGGATCGAGTCTCACTAGGTGGACCATGCGTCACTGGTTGGTCGCGCAAGGCAGCAATCATGTAACGACGCTGGTCACCATCACTTCCACTGTCATCGGAGCTTGACGCTTCATTTCCATACATCACCTTAATCGCGCGCACTGCCTTAGGCTTCCGTGCCGGGGCAGGTGACCGATCATCTCTGAATTTCTGATGGAATCGGCTGGTGCCTACCGTCGCCATTGGCTGGCACTACTTATTGCGCGCATACGCCCGCAACGTTTCTTCCAGATCCGCGGCGGTATCCATCCACATAAGTGCCAGTTGGTCGGCGAACTCGTGATTGGTCAAAGTGTCCAAAAAATGTTGCATATGTTCGCGTAAAATCGTAGGCGAGCCATCCCTGATTGGCAACTTGGCCCGCAGTCCCGCCACATTCAGCCGATGTAGATACTCAATGGGAGTTTCATCTGATCGCTGTTCCGTGTAATAATACTGGAGGGACGCCGATTGACCACTCCCACAGTATTGGACTTCAAACTCGTCCACGAGACTTTTCCAAATGGATCGGGTGGTTCTGCTCAGCTGGCGGTGTCAATTACGTGCTGGTCCGTTTAGTAAATCGCCCATAATTAAGCACTTTTCTGGGTCGGAGGCTTGATCACGCATAAATGCCGAATTCAACGACTAATCCAATTCCGCGCTTGATCTTCATCCACTTCCTTCCCTGAAAATTCTTTAAGATCAATATTCGCCGACATCCGAATTCTGGGAATCGGCTGTTGGTCAGGCATTCCAGGGTAAGCTGTCGCAATCGTGACCTGTCGAGGCAGAGTGATTGGATCGTCTGGGTCAATGTAATCACGCTGGGATTGTTGATCATGGAGCGAATATACAGATTCCATGTCAACATATTTAACCGTGGCCAATCTTCTTGACCTTGACTGACAATCACGGAGCGAATGCACTGATTCCATATCTACGTCCTTCACCGTCGTAACACTTCTTGGCTTGGGCTGAGGACTTTTTGTGCGAACGACTGCAGGTGCTGACTTGCCTCTTTCTTCCGCCAAGAACTGTTTCATGGCCTTGTTGAAAAATGTTTGTAGCTGTGGGACCTGCGATGATTGATCATCATCTGCCTTGACTGATTGCGGTTCCCTCTTGATAACTGAAAACTTGGGTTCTTCCTTCTGGCAAACTGTCATTCTGGTGACCTTGGGCTCTATACTTCCAGCACTGCTCGACTCCACTTCAGGTTCATCACATTCAGAAGGGGCAGATTCGTAACACGATGATCCCGTGTGTTCTGCCACTTTAATCGACGGGCCCGCTTCAATTGTCAGCATAGAGCAAGGTGGTTCTACCTTAGCGGATTGACCCACTATAGGGTACCAACAGTCCGAACAGCTGCTCGGTAGTGGTCGCGACGTCTTCAGGGTCGAGATCGAATACTTCTTCGGCATCGTAGGCGCCTGTAGTCAGACCAGCTTGCTTAATCAGGCGTGTCAGCCCTAAAACCAACTGTAGCTTGTCCTCCTTGTCCGTTATTGGTCGACTAACCGGCTCGCTCAGTTTCCCACTGATCGTGACCCCGAGTAGGTTCATAATTGAATTCATCAATAAGAAATTCTTCAGCTCCTTCAAATAAAACGTCCTTTCCAAATCAGCTTCCGATGGTGGCATACTTGGTCGACTTTCATCACTTTCCGAACCTGTCGCCTTCAGCAACACCTTCGGTCGGTCCGGGTCATAGTATTTCACCAACGGCTTCCAATCCAGATCACCATATGCATATGTAATTGGCGGATCATAACTTGCGTTATGATCCGCAGGGGCTCCCGAAGGAGCCTTGGGAGGTGGTTGAGGTTTCTTCTCCTCCTTTATCTCATCAGGATACCTCCCCAGGTCCTGATAATCAGCATTTTCTTTCTTCTTCAGACATGACGACGGCGAACTGACTTCCATCGTCACAAACACCTCCTTCTTTTCCACCTTTATCTTCACTTCTGCTTCTGATTCCGTTTTCACGTCCACATCAGCGCCATCTTTCGTAGAATCGCGGTGATATCCCTGGTTCGAATCCGGGCACGCGCACCATTGTGGTGGAGTGACTGATCAAAGTTTTTGAGGCTTGATCAGGCGGTACCACGGCGCCCGGACTGCTGACTGACGAAGGGGGTCCTCCAGTTGTCCTTGACGGCTTGTGTTTCTGCTCACCTTGTGTACCCGACGGCTTGGGCGTGGGTCGCTCTTCAGGTGGCGGGGATGGCACACTGCAATTCCTTGTGGCAAGACTGAGTTGACTTGTGATGAGTGGACTGATGCGATCAGGCGATGATCACGCGCAATCAAGCTTGAATCACGTGCGATCAGGTTTGATCAACAGTGATCAGGCTTGGGGAGGCACTAAAAGTCGTCTATCAGCGACGATCAAACTTGATCAGGCTTGATCAGGTACTAAAAGTCGCTGATCAGCTGGTTTGGCGCGAATTGCGAGCAGCTGAGCGCGGATCGCGAGTTGCAGAGGGTCGATCAGGTAGCGATCGGCGAAGGGGTACTCGGTCAGGCAGCGGAAATCTTCACTGCCCGATCACAGAGCCTCCTTAAGCTTAATTCGTCACTAGAATACCCAAACATACCTTGTATTCTAGACTTAAGCCTTAGAGGGACGGTCGATCAGCGCGTTCGACGGGCTGATCGACGATTACCACTAAAATCCGCCTAGTGTTCCCGTGGGGCGCTTAAAGCAGCCGAACACTAGGGGCCAAAACGTGGACCAATAAGGGAAGAGGTGAGAGCGCACTGCTCGATCACGTTCCCGAGACCAAAAAACCTTTGAAAGAAGAACCGCTGGCACAGCGGGCGGAGTTGCGGGTGATTTCTCACGCTCTACGCCTACCGGTGGGCCAAAAATGCACTAAGTGCTCCCGCCCGGGATGTAGAGGTATTTAGTGTAGGAAAGGAGGCCCTAAGTTGCTGTCCCTGTAAACGATCGGCGCGATCGTACGCAAAAGGAGAACTGTATTATTGCTTATTTACTAATATCTACCAAAAACCTAATATCAACCAATGAGAACTACCCATTCCTACGCATTTTGTCGACCATTCACCCGCTTACCTTCGGGTTACCGTCAGGTAACCTTGCCAGTTGTCGCATCGTCTGAGACGTCCTATCCACGCCTCGTCCCTTTCCGCCACCGTTGTGTCAACAGTTGTACCGTCTGGGTACCAACTGTAGTACCGACTGTGGTGCCCACTATCGTACCACCTTTTGTACCGACTATGGTACCGACAAAATTTGTGGTACCCTCTACCACAGCTACGCCTATAGGGGTGCCTATAATTATGCCCCTAATTACGTACCAATTTTGCGGTACGCTTTACCATACAAATCGCCACAGTACTTGTAACGGTGTAAACGAGATTTAGCTCGACTTGACAGGGTTGGCTCAGACGAGCCAAGTCCCTTTCCACCCAACGCGCTGATAAGCGCCGTACACTGTGGGTCTTTCTCATACGCCTGGCGTAGAGATCCACCACAGATGAGGTGACGAATGTCGCGTGAGCGAGCTCGTAATCGGGACGACGAGACTAAGCGTCTGCAAGCACGTTCTGCTTGCCAGGTTTATACTTAACCTCAAAGTTGTACTCCGCAAAGAAGGAGAGCCAACGGGCCATCCGTTGCGAGAGATGAGGCGACTTTGTCGCTGTCCGTAAGGACGCGTGGTCAGTAAAAACCACGAACGGCTTAGAGCCGAGTAGGTGAACCCTAAATTTGACAAGAGCATACTTCATTGGAAGTAGCTCGTTGTCATGAACGGGATAGTTCCGTTCCGCAGCTTTAAGCTGCCTCGACTCAAACGCAATTACGCGTTCCCTTCCTGCATCGTCTGCTTGTAACAAAGCACATCCGATTTCGAGATCGGAGGCGTCGCAGACGACACTAAATGGTTTCCCAGAATCTGGGAGAGCAAGAACGGGAGCTTTTAACAAGCTCCCCTTTACCGCTTCAAAAGCGTTTTGGTGTTTGGTTTTCCAACACCAATCAACATCCTTCTTAAGAAGGTCGGTCAATGGCTTCTCCATTTCAGCGAAGTTCTCGCTGTACTTGTGGAGATATTGGCTAATCCAAGCCACTTCCGTAAATCTCTAAGATTTACAGGCGAAGGCCACTCCACAGTGGCTTTCGCCTTCGCGGGATCCTCCCGCACTCCATCCTTACCGATGAAGCATCCGAGGAAAGGAATTTCCTCAGCACCAATTATACATTTGGATGCGTTCACATATAACTTATGCTCTCGCATACATTCGAGCACAGCTCGAAGGTGTATCAGATTCATCTGAACATCAGACTATTCGACTTCCTCACGACTATGAACGAATATATCGTCGAAGTACGTCTGAGCGTAATTTCTATGAGGGCGGAAGAGTTGAGTCACCAAGCGATTAAAAGTCGCTGGTGCATTTGAAAGCCCCTGTGGCATAAATATCCACTCCCACAGCATACCACTAGGCGTGCTGACCACTGTAAGAGGAATATCGGACGCTCGCATGAGCACCTGATAATACCCGTCCACCAGATCTAAGGCACTGTACACCGTACATCCCGCCATATTGTTCTGGAGGACATCCTTCCGAGGAATCGGAATCTGCATGGGTACAGTAGCTACATTTAGCTTGTTGTACGAATGCACAATGTGCCACTTTCCGTTAGGTTTACGAACACAAAAAGTGGGAGATTAGTGGGGAGACTTTCTCTCCCGTACCATCCCTGCCTCTTCTTTCCCCTTGAAGAATGCGTCGATGACGTCGCATTGTTTCTTGGGGAGAGGCCACTGCCTAGTGACGCAGTATTTGGTTCCAGGAACCAAATCAATTCCATGTCGGACTCCCCGATCCGGTGGTAACCCCATCGGCGGGTTGTCACTAATGACATCTCCAAATTCCTTTAAGAAGGAATGGTAAGGGTCCTCAGGATCCGCGAGGATCTTGAGGACGCTTCGGGCATTTAATGCCTGTCTGGTTTTCACCAAAACTGACTCGTTCATCGTAGATGAGGAGTTCAACTCCTCTTCCGGACGTAATGCGACAACCTCGTCGATTTCGTCTGCTTTCAAAGAAGCTTCAAATTCGTTGAAAAACATCACCTCCAACGACAACAGTTTGCCTACCCCAGGCAACCGTTCCAGGCTTACGCCTTCTGTGACAACACCTGTCACACTATTCAGCATCCTGTAGGACTGCTGACTACTGGCCTCGGGACTCATCCCGAGACCCAGATGGGGGGAGTCAATTGCCCCATCTATTGGAAGCGCCACGCGCCTATCCACAGAGGTCTCTACCTCTACCACCGGTGACTCGCCGGTCTCACCTATAACGGCGTAGTCGGAATCATTTCCGACGTGCAAAAGAGACAAACTTCGGGTCTCTTCGATTGGAAGCGCCTCGCGCTTAACCACAGGGGGCTCTACCCCTACCACTGGAGTCGCAACTTGTTCGCCGGACAC